>NDXB01002409.1:0-15061 GCA_002631895.1 Agapornis roseicollis
GTCAAAACACAGCTACTAAAGAGAAGAAAAACTGACTGCAACTGCTGAACCCAGGACAGTTACTGATGCTCCATTTAGCTAAATTCTGCCTAGTGAGAAGGAAGAAAATTACACTTCAGTCTTTTTATTTCACTGTTTATGAAAAGAGAGGGGAGCAAGTCCTAAATGCAAATAGTCATAGAATTTGACTTAGGGACTACTACTTTCAGTAGCATCACTGGAGATCCCTTTCTTTTCATCCTCTCTTCCCTACTACTTTTAACTGGATCAGTGGATGGAAACTTTCAATTTTTATGATAGATGTAGCCTCAAAATGGGGTCTCGTGTTAAGACCCAGAATAGGGAGAAAATGGTATTTGTGTTGCCTTTTGTGTCCTTTCCCCAGGCTGTTGGAGGTCAGAACAGCCAGACTGGTAGGTTAAGGCTGAGTATGATACAGTGAGGCTGTAGATGGAGAGATGTAGAGGAACTGGAAACAGGATGCTGCAAAAATAAAAAAAGGGATTTGAGAAAACAGGAGATGTAGGAGTAGGAATGAAATGGGGATCCATTACCATGCGTAATTCCTGTTAGATCACTTTTGCCTATGAGTCCCTGACATGAAAAATACCATATGTCACCTGTTACAAGAGCAAATGTCTGCAGTTCTTTGGAGTTCCTGACTAAAATACAAGTTATAGTTATGTGGTATTAACATGGCAATTCCTCACTCTGATGGTCTCCGTTAGGGCTGCTGTTATTTTGCAACTCATACGATCCATACTGTTGCTGAAGAAATAAACAATATTTTTTCACTGCATGTCATGTAACGTATTCCTGATCATGGCATAGTTCATTGTCTGGCTCACTGAAGTTAGGCTTAATGAAACATTCCGTGAAGATTAGCCTACTGTCTATGCTGTGAACAGTCAATATTAACTTGCATTTAACCTGTGCTGTAACATCATGTGAGAGTTCTGCAGATTAGCAAAACTAAGGATATTTCAGGTCCCTCTGATTTTGTTACTCCAAGACTTAAATCCCATCTCAAAAACAGATATTCTTGCAAAACAGATATCTCAGAAGTATTATGAAATCTTCATGTGCAGAGTACACCGAATTTCTGATGTGTCTGAAGTTGTTCTTCAAAAGATTTTTGACTTCCATCTCTCATCTAAGTTACTGACTGCTACTCAACACTGCTATCTTCAGGACTTCTAAATGTGAGTAAAAGCTATTGCCTTTAGCAGCACATTAGTAGTTAATTCTGTGCTACTCTGTTCAATTGTCAATACTAGCTGGGCTTTCCTCCTCTTAACCATCCTTCATATAAGAGCTAAAGAGTTTCAGTAGTGGTGAACAGCTGTGCTGCATTTGTTTCATCTGCAAAACCTGGGGAAAATGGAAACTTTCTCCCCCAGTGGCATTTTTTGGAAAAACAACAAGTTGCAGTATATGTATCATCCTTCAACCATTCACCGTAGTAGAGATCAATGATAGGTTCATATCCTCAACTGGAACAAATTAAGCAATTAATAGCAAAAAAAGGGCAAAGTCAATACAAAGCATAAAACAGTGTTTGCCTAATTAAAATGTCCTGAGCATCTCAAAATTACTTCTTGCCTAAAACTAGTGAGTAGTGGTTCCCATTCTGCCACAGAAGAAAAAAAATAAAACCAGACACCTGTCACCTGAAATACGAAGCTTGAAAGTAGTGTACATGCTGATTAGGGAACCTGAGAACATGTAAGTACAGCGAGCTTCAGAGATTGCCTTTCCTGAAGTGTTTAGCCCAAATCCTCATGACCTTGGTGGAGCTTTGGGGCTGTGTTCTCAAGTGCGTGAAGAGCTCTTGAACAATCTTTCTGGTGTGTCAGGCATGAGCAAGTTTTCCATTAATTTCAGGAAGTCTTCATTTCTAGCCTGCTGTTTCTCTTCCTTCAGAGCACACCTATTTAAATGTAGCTTTTACCATAAAAACTTACTGTTTCTATCTTGGCTTCCCTGTACACGTGTTAACCATTGCTCTGAGCAGTGATACAGTAGATGGAGCTGACTCTCCTCACACTTCTTTATTTTAGTTGTGCGTAAGACACCTTCAGTTTCTATTTCTGTTCTTCTAACCCTTTAATAAGACTTATGTTGTTCATACTAATCTCTTTGGATATTTTGGGAGAGGAAAAAAATAGGGCAGAAAATACGAAGGAAGGAAGCAAGCAAGCAAGCAGTTATGCAGTGATTAACATTAGTATCCACAGTGCTGTTGTGATGGTAACAGATGAAAAATTGCCTAAATATAGTCATGTTATAGCATATATTATTTGTTCTTGCTGTGTTCATTGTTGGTTGTGAGTCTTGGGTTTTGGTTTTGCATCTTGTGGCTGCTGTGGTTAACAGTAACACCAGCGCTATTGTGCATCAACTCAGCAGCTTTATTTGTTTAGAGCTGTTCTTCCTGAAATACACAGTTGTACTGTGTATTGTTGTACTGATAGCTTCAAGAAAAGACTCTGAGATAGGAGTTGTCTGCATATCAGTGACTTCTATCAGCCTGGTTATTCTGATTTTGATACAGTATCTTTTATACTCATTAGTTTACAGGAAGATGAAATTGCTATGATTTTCTTGCGTGGCCAAGAATCCCATTCAGCAAGTTCTAACATGTGTGAGCTTCCAGAAATGTAAGGATGGGAGGACAGTGGTTATCAAATTGAAAGTTCCTCAGCTTCAAAAAAAGGCTTAGGAATTTGTGAAAGCAAGTCAGGTGCCATGTTGACCTGCCAGAGCTTTAAAACTGGTTGTCGGGCTTTAAGCCCAGGCAGTAACGGGGAACCACTCAGTTTCTCACTCAATCCCTCCCATCTTCCTCCCCCTCCCCGCTCCCGCTAAAGTCAAAAACACAGGATGGCACAGCACTGCACTGCAACAGGTACTAAGAACAAGAAAAATGACTGCTACTGCTGAACCCAGGACACTGATGTATTTTGTTTAGAGTTCCTTGTAGCTTCTTCTGTAAGAAAGATTCACCAAGAGAGGAAACAATTAGGTGCTACTGGACAGATTTCTACATCCTGTAGATACATGAGAGCTGGAAATCTTGTGATATAAATAGCACTGGGTCTGATTCTTTAAAGCTTTCATTACAAAGGGAGGTTCTGTGGGAAAATTGTCCTGCCAGACCAAGTGCAGATGGATGGTTAAGGGCAGTCAAATGGAAGTGAAAAACACAATTTCAATCCTTATACTGTGTACGAAATAGACTACACAGCTGCCTGTTCTGGAAATAGTGTACCTCATTCCTGGCTATTATTTGATCCAGCCTCTACTAGTTATTTAATTCAAACAAAAAGAGGGTTACGCAGATGTTGAATGTGATGTGAAGCCACCAAAAGTAAGATAAGATAGATAGACAAACACCCAACTTCCAAGAATCACAAAATGAGTTTCTGACACAAACTGTTTCACAGGAAAACTCCCAGTAAACTTCATTAAGTACAGGAAATAAGCCTGGGAAAAAAAATCCCTCTGGTTCTTCACTTGTAGCACTGTCTTTGTCAGCTTCTTTTACACCAGATAGTGACTTCAAGTTGATAGCCTCATTAATTCATAATACACTATTTTTATTACCAAGCAGTACTGATTAAAGTAAATATTTGATACTGGAATAGTGGTGTTACATCATCCTAGTGAATTTTCCTGTAGTATCTGTATTGAATTGAATTGACTGCTTTTCTGATTAAACAGAAAACTGGATTTGATTTTAGGATTTGAGACTGAGTGAATTGGCATATGGGACAAAATCACTTAAACTGATCTGGATATTTTTGGGCAGTGCCAAGGTATGCATCTGTGGATTTTTTTATTATTATTTATTTATTTTAATATTGCAACCCAAATAACCACATCCAGCAACCAAAACTGCTTGGATTGAATCAAAAATTACTATTACTCTTTTAGTCAACAAATAGGTTTTGATAAATCATCTATGCCACAAAGGGAGACTAAGGTTCTGTGGAAAACAAAAGCAAAGAAACAAAGTAGAAAGTATGCAAATAAAAGTAAATGTCTTACTTTTGGTACTGCAGACCAAGAACTCCACCTGGTCCATTTCTGGTAGTGTTTTAGACTTATCTAGCTCAGTTGGGAGGGTTTGGAGTCTTTGTTTTGTTTTCTTTCTGAACATGTCAGTGCTTTCACAGAACTGGACAAACGTGCATGCAAGCCTCAGCTGCGATACACAGATGATACTGCTTCATTCTGTTCTTATTAATGCTTGTCTAGCTCCTGAAAGCTCTTCTTTCCCATATATTAAACAGAAATATTTATTTCATAAAGACCCTTTTTCCTAACTGCTGCTTGTGTGGGTGGTGCTGTGTGATACCTCTGCTCCCATGGCCATGCTCGGTCTGCCTGGGCTAGCTCCCAGCCCAGCAAAGGTTGGGCTCCACAAATGCTTCACCCCTCTGGGGAGTGTCAGCACTCTGTCAGCACTGAATCTGTAAAACATGCTGAGATACCTAAGTGTGAAGCTGCAGTATATGTATTTTGTCTGTTAAATTTTAAATAGTGGGATGCCAAATATCATGGAGGTATTATCTCTTTTTGGTATTCATTGAAATGTGCTTATCACTGGTTTTCGGGGAACCTTATTATCCTGGTGAGTATGTTTGCATGTATTTCCCATCCACATCTTTCAGGAGTTACAAGTATATCAATATAATTATGTACCTGCTGAATGGCACACAAAGATTCTTCGGGTAAGACTTTCCTGGCAGGAGCAAGGCTGTGTTGTTTACTTCTAGAAATTAGACTATTGACACTGTTAATAGTGTTTAAAGTAGATGGTTAGAGATGCCACTGTTTGTGTATAAATCCTTTATAATTAATTGGAGGTACACTTGAGGAAAGCTAAGCCAATAAGATCATAACCATAAGGCTGGTTTGTTGTACTGATTGGCACATTGTGTGTCTAATTGTTTGTTGATCTGGCATGGCTCACAGATGCATTTAATGATTCCCACTTGGGTTGCCTTGGTTTGCATTGATCTTCCCAGACACAAGGGAGGTTGAGATGTGAAGTATGTGGTTTAATTAGGGTACAGCTTTATTAATGTAGCTCAGCTGGGAGCCCTTCAACAGTAACTTAGAAATTGCAGGTCATGATGTCCTCAGTTCCTGCCAGCTGGTAGAAGTTTCCATGTGCACCACTGGGCTTCTGCTGGGTGCCCACTGCATCCCCGACACATGAGGATTAAAGCGCTTGAGGTTTTTTAGCCTGGTAGTAACTGTTAAACTATGACCTTACTCTCTAATTTCTAGTTTTTCCTCAGTGTGGAAGCAGGTTTTTCTTGGTATGTGACCTGAGCTGTGTAAGTGCTAAAAGGGCACTGGTATTGTTTAGCTTATTTGTCCTGCCCACCATTTCTGGATTGCTAATAGTTATTAGCTTTTACAAATATGTTCCTTGAGCGAAGGGAATACCCTCCTTCCTCTGAACTGCCTCAGACCAGATAAGATTATGGTAAGTAATCAGTAGTCACTGATTTCTATTGTTGCTTTTCCTGTCTGTAATTTACACATCTGCTGCTTTTGTATCCTGTAATGTAACTTCTCCATTGCGGTGTTTCAGACCACTCTATATTCAGTGTTGCAGAAAAGCTTGTGTCTGTCACAAGTATTTGTGGTATTCATACAAGATCTCACATGTTTTCACCAGCTATCTAGGTAGTCCCTGTATCTGGCTGCTTCTCACTACTTGAAATTTTAAAAGAACCAAACTGGCTACAGTGCAAACCTCTTGTGTCATTATTCTGCTTCCAACTGCAGTGAAATGGAATTAAAACTGTGGGCCTTCTGTACCCTGCTATAGCTACTTTGTGCTCATGCCCCTTCATAAGAAGCCTCTGCAGTCCAGGAGAAAAGAACAGAAGCAGACACATGCAGACATCCAGTATTTGGTTTCTGGGATTTCTCAGAGGAAGCAACTCAATCCTGCCAGCCAGGACAGACAACTGGACTCAAGAGGTGTCCTGGGTTCAGCAGTAGCAGTCATTTTTTTCCTTATTAGTAGCTGGTGCAGTGCTGTGTTTTTGTCTTTCAGCCTGGGAACAGAGCTGATAACACCAATGTTTTTAGTTGTTGCTCAGTAATGTTTACTCTGACCAAGGTCTTTCTCAGTCTCATGCTCTGCCAGGGAGGAATCAGAGACAGGACACCTGACCCAAACTAGCCAAAGCAGTATTCCATACCACAGCATGTCATGCCCAGCATATAAACTGGGGGCAGTTACCCAGAGGAACTCTTCATTAGGGACTCTAGTGACAGGACAAGGGGTAATGGGTTCAAACTTAAACATGGGAGGTTTAGATTGGATATAAGGAAGAAGTTCTTTACTGTGAGGGTGGTGAGGCACTGGAATGGGTTGGCCAGGGAGGTTGTGAATGCTCCATCCCTGGCAGTGTTCAAGGCCAAGTTGGACGAAGCCTCGCATGGCATGGTTTAGTGTGAGGTGTCCCTGTTTATGGCAGGGGTGTTGGAACTAGATGATCTTAAGGTCCTTTCCAACCCTAACGATTCTATGATTCTATGATTCTATGATCACTGCTTGGGTCAGGCTGTGTATCAGTCAGTGGGTGGTGAGCAGTCATATTCTCTTCCCTTGTTATTTCCCTTACCATTATTATTATTATTGTAGTAGTGGTTTGTGTTATACCTTAGTTACTGCACTGTTTTTGTCTCAACCCATGGGATTTAGATTCTTTAGATTCTCCTCCCCATCCCTCTGGGAGTGGGGGGACGAAGAAGGGAGGGAGTAAGCAAGCGAGCAGCTGCATGGTATTGTGTTACCAGCTGGGCTTAAACTATGACAAGGGGTTAGATGGAGGGCTAGGCTGACAAATGACACCCAAAATGCTTATTGTGTTTATATTACTGACTTGCCTCCTTATTAGAACTCTCCGTCTTGGGCTGCATTTGGTTTTCATTGATGATGAGCGTAAGTTTTGGAGTTCCTTATAATTGTGTTATTGCCCTAACCATACCACCTGGATATTTTATTTTTTTTTCTTAACTAATGGAACTTTTAACACTGATGTGTATTTCCATGTTCTTTTTCTGCAGTTATTTTTTCCCTTTGAAGAAAGAAGAACCCAAGCATTAAAGCCAAGCAGGATTTCTGATTGCCCTCTGTTTTTATAGGATTCATCTACTGTTGCAGGGTGTCAGATCTTTGCTGTGAACGCCCCTGCTGTGAGCAGCTGTATGCAGGTTTTTATTCAGCTTGATGGCTATAACCCTTCCTATAGCATTACCAGCTACTTCTTGGTGCTGAATTAGTTTGTGCTGGTGATCCAGGCATGGGTCAGCATACCCCTGCAGGATGCAGAAGAGTCACTGATTGCTGGCTACTGCTTGCTGGCTACTGCTTGCTGCCTGCTTCCCTGCCCTTGTCCCATGCAGCCATTCTTTCATTTCAGCAAAGGGAGTAATGAAATCCTATTCAGTTTATCCTGATAATCCAGATGTAGGCTGTAGCCCTGCCTTTGAGGTAGGAGTGGGGTTGAGGATCCATTTTCAGTATGTGCTGTGGTATTCTGTTTTTCTGGATGCAGAGCAGTATGTACAAGTTTGATTTCAGGAAGACACGATGTCTTGCACATGATATTCTAAATTCTTAGATACCTCCCCGTTCGTAGCAATTCCCGTTCGTTCCATTTCTTCTACAAAAAGTGCCATTGTTGACTTTTAAAATAATTTGCATTGAACTGTAGTGTATAAACTTGTAGAGCTGGAAAAATATTTTTAAAATATCTTTCATGTTCAGTTCTGGGGCCTGTCTGGTTATGTGAGCATAGGGAGGAATTTGGATGAAAAGCACTCCTGATGTCTGAATATGTCTGTAAAGCTCATGAAAGAGCTTGGGAATAGACATTTACTTCATAAGCACAAAGCCTTTGCCATTCATTCTTTCATTTCTACAATGTCAAGAGCAACAGAGTAGGCTGAGTCTAGTATTTATGTACTATTACACAAACTCTTATGAAAACAAATTAGACTACCTAATTAGGATGAGGCCTTGATTCTGCCATGCTTCCAAATTCTGTTGTCTCTGTAGCATTGGCATGACAGAAGAATAATTTGCATGTTAACTTGTTTAGTGCAGTGGTGCTGCTCGTTGTAGTATGTGTGGTTAATTAGGACTCTGGTATGCAGCTCATGCCTTCTTTGTTCTCAGCTGGCCCATGCTTACGTAAACTGATAGAAAATGCTACACAAGCACAATTCTCTTGGAATTGGGTTATAGTTAAATTGCAAATTATTTAGTCTTTTAGCCTCTTTGAGATAAAAATCTTAAGCTGCAAGTTTGCTGGCAGACAGTTCTCCCATTGGAAAGAAATAGGTGAATTCCCTTTCTGTGAGTAATTAAAATTATAGATAAATTAGTGCTATGAAATAATAATCACAAAGAACTTCTGCACTCTTTAACCTTGGTTTTGTTCTTTGGCTACTACCCTACTCAAAAGGGTTTGCTTGTGATAACTTAAGTAGTGGTAAAGCTATGGCTGCTGGTGTACATGTTTGCCCTCTGATTATTTCTGGAGTGCTAATGATGTTTGCAGAAAGCACCAATATTATTGCTAATTGTAGGGCAACAGTGAGACATAATCTCACCCAAAAAAATAACTGTTTTGCTCTGTTGCAGTTTTCCCATGTAATGATGTGATAGTTTAGTGAACAGCTCAGTGTACTAGACAGCCATGTATTTCACCTTTAGATCTCTGCTTGCCTGTGACTGTGGTTAGCTTTGCTGGGGTTGAAGACCACTTATTACAAGTAAGGTTCATGTTATTGCTCCCTACAGTAGGTGTGTCCCAATGTATTTGAATCTATTTTGTCTTGATCTGGGAATCTCTGTTCTTGTTTGGTTTTGGGGTGTGTGTATGTTTGAGTATTATTGCCCCAAGTAAATGTTGCAGTCTGTAAACTATTTGCTTAATTAGCCTGATAATCCATTAGCTATAAAAGGCAAATAACCTTTTAATTATGAAAGTGTCACTTGAAGGGAAGCAAGTCTGCTTTTCACAGAAAGGGGAATGCGGGGCTGAAGAGATGGTGGAGCCAGATTCCTTTCAGGGATGTGTACTAAACGGACAAGAGTCAAGATGCAAGTTTTGGAAAGGGCAGTCAACTAGGTGTCTGGAAAAGGTTCTGTACCTGAGGATGGCCCAACACAGGGATGGGGTGCTGGGAATGTGCAGACCCCACATTCCTATTGCTTGGTCCAATTTCAGCACCATCCACCCTTCATGTGGCCCCCAGAGGTCCCATTCTGCCAGTGTTATTTTAAGGCTCTTAGTTAAAACAAAAGAGGCAAACTCACCTTGGTCATACTGTAAGTGTTAAATCACACACAGACCTTGCAACACGTGAAGTTGGAGTCAGCCCCATCTACATGCATGCAGCGTTCTCTCTTTCTTTAGTGTCACTATGCTGACCTCAGGGAAGAAGGATTTAATGGCAACTGGTTGACTTTGAAACCTGGGTTATGCCTATCCCTTAGCCTTAGTGTGGTACTGGCAGTGCATAATCCTAATATTCAGCTTCAAGCAGTCTCCTTCTTCATTTTGAACTGATGCTTCACATCTGTTAGTAGATATTCCAGCTGACCATTCAATAAGCTAATCTGGAAGACAGTTGTAAGATACAAATGAAACATCTCACAATTAACCTTCATTACACCATGCTGACTGTAGCAACTCATTTCTGCTTTTGCAAAGAAAATATGAGACTTAAAATGGATTCTCAACTGCAAGCACTGATGTCCTGTCTAGAAATTTGCATTGCCATGGAGGGTTAAAAAGAGTATATTTTCTTCTCTTAGCTGGCTTTGAGGGTTTGGGGTTTATTTTCTTCATTGAAGTGGAAATTTTGTTGTCAGAGAGCCTGATGCATATGAATTCTCAAGTCTTATTCCTAGTAGGAATATTTACATAGTGGAGGAATATTTTTGAATAGTGGGATTTTTCAAAAATACCCAAGATAAAAAATTTAGAATATTGGCCCTTTATGAAGCTGCATTAAATTTGTAGCAAGTCTGTGCTTTTATTGATGATTTTCTGATGTAAAATGTCTTGAGTCCAGCAAACATAAGTGAATGAAGATATACTATACCCAGTAATCTATAAGCACTTTGGAGTATCTAACAGATGTGTGAATGTTTCTATTAAAATGATTATCTCTTGTTGGTTATGTTGATGTTGAAAGACAGATTTGTGGATCATAATATCGACAGTACATGTGTGCTGCAAACACAGATGCTGATTTTTGCAGTTGGATGTGTATGATAACTTGCTCTTATTGGGACCTCATCAGCAAGCAGTGGGGCTTAGTGTGGGCATGTGGGTATGTGTGAGGCAGATGAAAGATCCAGACCCAGATTTTCAGCTGCCTAGAGACCAAGGACAGAAGGTTCATCATTGCTTTAAATCGTAAGTGGTAACAAAAATAGAACAGATTGGTTCAGAACACAGAGAGAGATGTGTGTCTGGCTAAGGGGCGGAGCAGAGGGAATTATGGAAGGACCCACAAAAACATGCTTAAAACAAATCTTGGGAAGCTGGAACAGACATTATTTGTCTCCAGCTGTACACACTACATGACTGAGCAATTAACTATCATGCTCTGATTTGTACAGATTTGAAGTGGGATGTGTTTTTACCTGAGAAGCACTAACATAGTTGACAGCAACAGCAGACCAACTCTGTGTGTGTAAGCATGTTTTAGGGAAATCCATTTTTTCAGGAAATGGAAGCAAAAGTACCTTGTCTTTTAGCATTCTTAGGTATTTTCTGCTTACATGCCTTGGAATAAATTTAATACAAAATTCAGGCTTAATTGAAACCGGTAAAGCTGGTCTAGCAGCTATATTCTGGTCATACGGTAGCAAATGTCCTCTGATAAGCTAGTTTTGGCTTAACCATGCTGAAAAGCAATAAAAGCTGGTATTAACATCAGCAACATGAGCACAGATACTTTGTATACAAGTGTCTCTTCTTGTCCATCTGCATCTCTGAGGTAAAATCACGTAAGAATTCATCAACTTCCTTTCTGTCACCTTGATTTGGTACTTTTTGACCTGAGCTGTGTGGTTGGAAGTGCAGTGCCTGAATTACAGCCTCTAAGACTGCAGGCTTAATAACAGTCATTTTCTGAAGTGCTTTAGAAAAGCATACCATATTGTTTGTACAGCTTACTTGTTTTAAGCTTGTGTAATTTGAAGCTATTATTTTTCCACAGTCCAATGTGGGGTTTTGTGATGGTGGTAATTATCCTTAAGCATGGAAAAAACCCCTAAGCTAATATGTCCTTTTTTAAGTGTAGTTGTTTTGTGGTAGAAATACTTTTTATAGTCATTTTTTTTAATTTATATTTATTCTAAGTCAAGGATGTGAGGCAGCATTTGCTCATTTCTTCCTATTTTTCCACCAAGTGAGAAATTAATAAAAATTAAATTAAATGTCCAAGAAAACAAGCAAACAAAACCCTGGACAAAAAGCCAGAAAGATGTTTAATTATTGCAGTCATTTTCATAATTTTTAAACTGAGCCTGCCAAATATTGTCTTAGCAGTGCTGGTGTGTTGGGATTTTTTTTTGGGGGGGGGAGTGGGGTGGGGTGTTGGGAAGTGGTGATACTAAAAGGATTGGTTTGTCCCAACAGTTTTGCCCCAAATTGATTTCAGGCAGGTTAGAAGTAGTAATTGTGAGCTTGCAGAGGAATGGAAAAAAAAAGAAAGCTTTCTAAACTACGTAGTTTATATGCATTGATTAATATGGAGATATTAATGTGCACTGACTAGTTATTTTGCTTGCTTCTTTGCCAAATGAATGTGATTTGCTTGTACAATAACTCAGAAACCCATGATGTAAGTTTATGGGAAACATATGAGATTCCATCGGACCGTTTGTCATCAGGAGAGAGAAGAATAAACATTCAGTGAATAAATAGCACCAAATTCATTGCAGCACTCCGACAGCTGCTGTGGTGCTTCTGGTCTTCTCCAGATGGGAGTGAGTACCGTAAGCAAGTGTTCTTCTCATTCAGAATTATTCATGTAAGTACAAATTAGTCACAGGAATGATCTGCTGTAAAACCTATTATCATTATTGCCTAAAATGGAACAAATGTTTTAGAAAGCAAAGCTCTGAAATGGAACCAAAGCCAGCCTAAATTTTTTTGTCAGGTTTTGATGTTGCTTACATCAGTAAGAGCAATCCCAGTGAAGCTGATGAAGCTGGGGAATATCCTGAGCACATGACTGATTATGCTTGTGACACACTGAGATACTTGTGTTGTGAACATTCTTACTGTGGGTGCAAAGGAATTAATTTAATACTCATTTGAAATTCCGGAAGTTTCTACTAGTTTGGTTTTGGCTTGGTTTTTCTTGGTTGGGTTTGGGGGTTTGTTTTTATTTGGGTTTTATGAGTTTGGAGTTTTTGTTTGTTTTGGGGGTTTGTTTCTTTTGTTTGAATAATAAAATCATCTGTATATACAACTCAAACTAGTGCTAAACCAGGAAGTACAGTTTGATGTGCTTGTTGCTAATAAGAAAACCCTTTTGCAAATCATTTATATTTTAAACTGCTGTGAGATTTTATAAGACTTTCACCAAGAAACTCCATGATATGAAAGTCCAATTAGTTTGAAATTGTAGCTAAAACCCACTCAGAATAGCACTTTTGTTGAAGTGCCAAAAAAATAACAGAGGCACAAAACAAAACAGTGGGAAAACATCTCAGATATTCACTCATCATCCTAATGAGCACAGATCACTGCATATAGGCAAAGCCAAGTTTTGTTTCCAGTCAGGCTGGATCTGAAATCGTGGGTGCGTTATGCAGAGTTTAACAATAGAATTATAGGAAATTGCCTCTTTCTATTGACAACACTCCATTTACCCAGGGCCCTTAGATTGGTACCCTTGCTTTTGAATAATGCTCAGAATGCATTGAATAGCTGCCTGTGCTGTGGCTTGGAGAGGTTCTGTGCTGAACAACTAACTATGGTTGAGGTGGGATACAAAGAGAAGTATGTTGGCTGATGTCATTCACGTGCACCAGTGCTTTCTGGAAACCAAAGAGTGTTCAAATGTTCTTTGAAATTGTGCACAGCAGAGAGGGAGTCTTTTGGCAGTGATACAATGAGAGATTAAAGGAATTATTGTACCTGAAGTGTGGGAATTGATGACATCCCATTGTACAGGCAGTCTACATGTTAACTAGTAACATTAACAGTTTCCATGTTTTATATCTTCAAGCTTAGCTTTAGCTATCTTTTTTTCCTTACTTGCTTTGCAGTTTTAGTTACTTTGGTTTATGATGAAATATCTTGAATGTGAAGCTCTACAGCATCTTAGTCCCTTAGAGCACAGAAGCAACAAGCTCATCGAATTATCCCCTAAACCCAGTGCAAATACACAGCATAACAGTATCCATCTCCTGGAATCCCTGAAAACTGCCATTTGTCTGGAGCTCCCAGGGCCACTTGCTGATTTTAAGACCCAAATTAAATGCCACAAGTCTGGAGCCTTTTGGATTTTGTCCTTCTCATTTTCATCTGTTAATGGCTTGTAGTTCGTCTGGAGCCACCTCTGCAGGACACAGTGCCAGCCCTCCAACCCCTGGGCCTCCCTGCCAGGGAGTAAAGAGCTGGAGCCACACTTGTCACAGGGGACTGCTGGGGCCATGATGAAGGTCTCTGACGTCAGGAATTTTACCCGGATCTGTGAACTGAATACATTCATCCTCCCTGACAGGTCAGCATTTGCTAAAAAAAAAAAAAAAAAAAAAAAAAAAAAAAAAACCAAAAAAAAAATAAGCCAACACAAATCTGATATAGTTATGNAAAAGAAAAAAAAAACCCAACAAAAACCTTTAGGAAAATGCAGTATCAATTCAGTGTGAAGTTATAAATGGCACATTAAAATTCCAGGTGAAATTATTGCTGTTAACATACAAATGCTTACTTTTTATGCTTCTTTGTAATTCCAAGGCAGAGCTTGCTGAGTCTTGCTCTGGTTTGGATGGGAGGGTTTGTTTGATTGGGTTATTTTGGTTTTTTTTGTTTGGTTTGGGTTTGGGAGAGCTGGGGGTTTTGTTTGTTTTTTCATTTGTTTTTTTTTTTGGAAATGCAAGAGTAGCCAATTCTTCTGTATGTAGGCAAGCTACACAAAAATAGATGTTCAAGAAAGTATTTTTGACCTGAGCCAGAAGTTGCAGTGTTTGTGTAGGCTTGTAAATTACAGAAATAATCTTTGAACTGCCTCCAGAGGTGCAGAGTGGTGTGGGTCAGCAGCACACATGAGACATGCCATCTGCAGGAATACTTTTTTCTGCTATGGAGAGGGTAGAACCATGCCTGAAAGCACCTAGAAAACACATAAGACACAGATGTGCTGTGAAACTGGATCATAACTTGTCATTTGGGTTGGGAGCTTGCTTCTTTTAAGAGCCTGGTGCAATTTGACATAGCAAAGTTATCAGCCCTCTGAAAAGTGCTGTTTATAACAGTAACACCAACAGGCCCTAAACTAGTGCTAAGCTATACAGTAATAACATTACAACACGTAGGGCTGTCATGCTTATTGCCACTAAACTGTGCCTAGACTGTTAAGGCAGTGAATCATAGAATCATAGAATAGTTAGGGTTGCAAAGGACCTTAAGATCATCTAGTTCCAACACCCCTGCCATAAGCAGGGACACCTCACACTAAACCATACCACCCAAGGCTTCATCCAATCTTAAACACCGCCAGGGATGGAGCATTCACAACTTCCCTGGCCTACCCATTCCAGCGCCTCACCACCCTAACAGGAAAGAATTTCTTCCTTAGATCCAATCTCAACCTCCCCTGTTTAAGTTTGAACCTTTTACCTATTGTCTTATTACCACAGTCCCTAATGAAGAGGCCCTCCCCAGCATCCCTATAGGCCCCCTTCAGGTACTGGAAGGCTGCTACAAGGTCTCCACGCAGCCTTCTCTTCTCCAGGCTGAACAGCCCCAACACTCTCAGCCTGTCTTCA
>NDXB01002411.1:2024-13203 GCA_002631895.1 Agapornis roseicollis
TTTTTTTTTTTGTTTCATTTATGCTATTTCACTTAATACTGACTTTCCAGTGTTCCATTCCTTGAGGGAGTTTCCGGATGATTATAACAATGTTCTTAGTCTGTGGAAGTTTAACAGACAAACTCTAGATTAGGTGTGTCACCATGCAGGAGACCAGCAGTCAGATTTGTTTACTGTTCATTGTATTCTGTGGGGCAAGAAATAGATCTGACATATGAAAAAGAATACAGTGTTCTCCTAGCATCAGGAATTTGTCAGTCTATAACCTGTTGCTGTCATATGTTTGTTATTTTAAAAATCAGCCTGTTATCATGCCCAAGGATCAGAATATATATAATATACAACATCTGTTTCCATGCCATCTGTTTTATTTTATAACATTGTTAACAATAGCAAAGGAAATGTTTTAGGCTCCCCAAAGCTATTCAGATCCAGTGGATGTCGCATTTGAATGCTTTACGGTCCTTAAGTCTCAGGCTTTTTATGTGCTCAGTTAAAAAATGGTGTTCTGTTGGTTCTAGGCCTGCTATCCTGGCTGGTTTGTAAAAGGTCAGATAGGGACATCATTTATCAAAATTCTGTATTATCCTTTTCTTCTTCAGCTAGTAAAAGGAGCCAGCTTTGGGAAGTCTGTAACGCAAGTATTCCTTTTCCTTTGCTCTTTCTCTGTGTGTGCAAGATATATGCAGTGGTCAGCTTATCTTCTTGGATGCTCCCGCCGAACTCCATACTAGCATTTAAATATGCAGCTTGAGAGCCTTTGGGAGAATAATTCATTATAGATATATAACATTTGCTAAACAAACCTTTTTGTGAAGACACTTTAACTGTAAACAAAGCCCTTTGGAAAGGTTGGACTTGACCATATCCACTTTACTAAGCTTTTATCTTCCTGTGCAATTCCTGGTTATAAGTTCTCAGGAAATAGTAGTTTATAACTTGAAGAAGAGTTTGTACCTCTGTTTATTGCCTACTTTTTCATTTAATATTTTGTAGGATGATTTTCTCCTTATACATTATGACAAAGGACCTTGTCGAAACAAGCTGGGCCACTCCAGAGCATCAGTTATTTGGCACAGAACGCAGGTAAAGCTCAGATCTTTAAAAGCTATTTACAGGTCTATTAGTATCATAGTGCCTTCCTTTGCCATACTCATTTTAATACCATAGGATAAATTTCTTGTTCCAAATGGTAACTGATTTTCATAGCAGCTCTAAAGAAGGCAATAGGTTAGAGAGGTTAGCTATCCCAGAGAGGACAGTCCTTGACAGAAAGCCATTGAGAACTGGAAAGGGTATGTTTGCAGAGCCAGTTAAGTGCCAATCCAGATATGTTCTCAGTAAACCTGGAGGATGAACTAGGTTGACCCCATCCATATTATCAATAGGAAGCTCATCATGCAAGGGATCTTTAGCTCCAGATCTGGAAATGAATTAGCCCAAGTATGCTAGGTATCTTGTTATGGACTCTGGCTGACTTACTCATGTAAGTTGGATAAAAGGTAACCCTCTGAGTTTATCAGTAGTTGCAAACACAAAGTCAAGCTGACAGAGAGTGTGGGGATACCTCTTGTTGTCTGGATCCAGTTTTGCTGTACCCAGCATGGATGCTAGTAATGAAAAAGCTCTCTGCATTACTTTCTATGCATACAATGTAAATGCTAGTGTGTGACTTGGTCCAATCTAGTGCCTTCATAGTCATTTCAGTGATACAGGGTATCTGAGTCACCTCTTCCTAAATTAACTGTATGCTAGTAAAAAGCTACCTTAGCTTGGGAGATGAAGTGCTTTGCTTGAAGTACAGATTTTTTTTCATTTGACTGTATACACCAAGTCTAGAGAAAAAACTCCAAGCCTGGACAGGCAGCTAAACTGAAATAAAAGGTGAAGGATTGCATTCCTCTCCTTCTGCATATGCCCCTTGCTGCTGAGCAATGGTTTTGCTTGGCTTAATCAATGGTATTTTAGGAAGTGTGTGACTACATAAGCTTTCTTGATATAGCTGTAATATGAGGTGATTAATCTGATACTTGGAATCTGTTCTTAGCCACAGCATTTGGTGCAGATATGTTTGATAGACAGTATGCTTGATGTTTTGGTCATTTTTAGGAAAGAAAGTGATAATTCTTTACCAATCAGGATGTAATTCTGCTAAACCCACTAAAGCTAAATCAACTTTGCAATTGTTTCTTTATGTTAAGTCTCTTTTGAGTATTTATCCAAGTAAACTGAAATGATCATTTGGTTTGTTGTCTGTGGATTTAAAAAAGAAAAAATCTGTTTTGTCCAGAGGCATGGCTAGATGCTGAGTTGCTGAGTAGGGCAGCAACTTCTTAAGAAGCAACAAAACCGAGTAGAACATGAGTAAGTAATACTCAGCAAGCAGTTTTGTTTAAAAAAGGATTAAAAAATGCACACACGCACACAAATTAATAAATAAACCCAAATAAAATGAAACTTAATGAATTCTTTGATGATATATTGAGGCTGGAAGGGAGGTGTAAATAGGTATCTCATAAAAATTACCAGTAGTCAATCTGGTCCACTTGATTGCTAACTTCCAGCTCGGCTCTGTCTGACCAGTGCACTCTTAGCCCAGGCTGCAAAGAGTTAGGCAAGAGCATGTTGTTTCTGAAAAGCAGTACAGCAGTAGTTGCAGCTCACAGCTTGCAAAGGAGATGAGAATTTAGCTCTGATTTATGTCTGCAGTAAAAAAATGCAGAGATTAGTAAATAGAAGTTGCATCAGATTGTCAGCACCTCCAATAAAAAGAATGAGCAGTGAAATGTGCACACCTGTGAAGCTGAAAAAGAAACTGCTCTTGTCAAGAAAAAACACTTCTAGGGCAAGGAAGTTTGAGCTCCTTATCCCTGGACAGCAAAAGCCAAGATTAAAGGAATTTGGCTAATAGGAGGCAGCAGTGACTGCTGTCCCACAGCGCCATCTCCCGCAACCGGCCTTTCCTTTCGGCCCCGTCCAAAAATCCCTGGATAGTGGAATTGAAAAAAGAAATACATAGTAATCAGAACGAGAAATTGTCCGTGGCAGACAAAAATACTAGTGAATCATTCCATCTATACCATGGCTAATTAAATATTTGCCAGTTAACTGAAGCGGCATATCTAGCCCTGGCTAGAAGAATTCTTAATGAGTACTGCACTCTAATTTCATTTTGCCTTTTGTTGTGAGGTTTTGCTGGCAGATTAGCATTCCACTCCTGCCTTCATTATTCAAAGTTATTCACAGACACTCTCATGTGACTAAATCTAAATTATTTTCTCAAACAATTTGTGGGCATATTGTTGCAGCATTACTGTTACAGTTGCCTGTGACATATGGGAAACTTCCTCAGGCAATGAACCTCAACTTTAATTTTTTAAGTAATTTTCCAAATTTAAACACTGTGGAAACTAATAGAATTTGGCACTGACAGGATGGGTGGGTCTGTGGTCCTCTGCCTATGCTGGGAAAAGGGTGATCAATGGATGTCAGTGAAAAAAGGTGCTTTTAGATAGAGTTAGGTCATATCCTCTGAAACAGCTGGATGAGCTCAGATCTGACTGCAAAATGCCATTGAATATTTAGAGTCCTCCTATAGAGTTTCTAACTGGTGGCGGAGATTCCCAAGCTTGTTTTCCTGCTGGTGGGATCTCTGTGAACAACACAAAAACATTTGGAGCTTTCACCAATAAAAAAGGGAACTCCTTGAAATGAGAATCTCTAATTCTCTTGTAGTCTTGATCCTGATTTTTAATATTTAGGTTTGATCAAGAAGAAAGTATTTTGTTTGTTGCTTCATTAGTTGTTTGAGGTATAGCAAAATTCAAAAAGGCAAATAACCATCTGCATCAGTTTGTGTGATGGGACTGAGTTGTGCAGCATGGTTCTGACTAAAGCAAAGAAACATGAGTGTTCACTCTGATACCACTCATAGTTACTGATAGCAGGAGCTCACTGTAGCATACAACTGGCTCTGCTAGGGTCAATGGCATTTGCTGAGATCTTTTTGAAGGGCACTAGTGCTGACATGGTGTCAGCAGAATTTAGACAACTGCTATCCCTAACACAGTGCTATTCCTTTCTCTTGCAGGTGGTAGGAATTTTTGCAGGATTTGGTCTTCTACTTTTGGTGGCCTCCCCTTTTCTTCTCCTTGCTACACCATTCATTCTGTGCTGCAAGTGCAAATGTAATAAAGGAGATGATGACCCTCTACCTACCTAGACTGAGAAGACTGGACTCATCACAACATGTGTTTTGATCTTATTGTTGCTGTTGGTGTTTCCCTCTTGCACTTACATTGCTGTAGCCTTACTTGCCCCATTCTGCTTTCATTGACATACAGTCTTGGTTCCAGGAACCGTTGTTACTACTGTTGCATAGATCAATCAATAAAAGACAAGGAGTATAATGGAAGGCAAAATTGGTGCTAAAGGGAGACCATGGACCTGGGTAGCTATCTGAAATTAAGAGGTGATAATGCTAAAAATAATGCAAAAAGTTTCTGCTGCCCTGTGGTGAACTGGGAAGTGTACTGAATGGTACCAGCAAAACAAACTGAAAATGCATACAAATCTCACCTTCTGTATATCTGTTCACTTCCAAATTTGGTGTCTTATTCCTGTATATATTTAAGTTGCCAGTCATTTAAATCAGTCAACTAATTGTGACTTTTACTATGCTTACTACGCATCTTTTTTTTTTTGTTAAAGCCATGACAATGTCCTTTTTAGTACCTATTTTTTCAAGGAGAACAAAATCAGTAAGGTGCATATAGGCCATCCTATGCCTTTCTTCAAATTTGGGGAGGGTTAGAAGGACAAGGTTGGTCCTGTTGCCTTCCAGAAATTTTATGAAGTCTTACAAGAAATTTGTTAGATTGAAAGCTACATTTTAAAAATGAATTGATGAAGTGGTAAGGTTGAGTGGTGACACAAACCTACTGTCTAATCACAGTTCTTTTAAAAATGCATTGATGGTATTGATTACCACTGGACCACTAGTGTTTTCTGAACTGTTATTTTTTGCTGTTGTTTAGGATTCTGCTACACTTATAGGGCTACATAACTTCTAATCCAGGTATCTTAATCTTTTTATATATAGAGAGATATATATAATCCTATTTAAACCAAATGTGTAAATAGCTGTGCTATTGAAATATTTTGGAAGTTCAAGATAGCTTGCTTCAGTCTTTAGGGTAATTATTAAAAAAATACAGGACTAACTTTACTATTTAGACTCTTGGGTTATCAGAGAACCTTTACTTTTAAATATAAAAATGTAGCAGGGTTATCCCTGTAGTTAATATTAAAAATGCCTGGGATGTTTGTGGAAGTTGTACTTTTCCTTTTAAACTATTTAGCCCATTATTAAAATTAACATTGTATGATGTATGGTGTGTGCTGTTAATAACAATACTGTGATAAAACAGCTTTTATTTGAAAAGTAATCACTTGATTTGATAGTTTTGCAGCATTCTCAGTGCTGTGTTTTCAGGGTGGTAAAATGTGCTAGTCAGCATTGTATTAATCATTGATGTTTCTCTTTAGAAATATTTTTTTGAAAAACATTTTCTCTGATTTCAAAAGCCTACAAGGATTTGACTAATAACTTCTTGCTATGAAATATGAAGCACCTGAATGTGTATGTCTGTGTGTAGTACAGAAGGAAAACATTCTTCTGAATGCTTCATGGACTGAAGTTTGACTGTGTGTTTTTCCTCATTATTTAGTTCTGTGCATTTTTGATGTACTGAGATGGATAAATAGCCAGGGTAAATTTGCACTGAAAATATATTAAGACCCTTAAATGCAACTGCTTCTGGCTGCTGCCAGAGGCTGGGAATATGTTTTTACAACTTAAGCATAAGGAAATGACTCCTTTCTTTATTATCTTTTGTTTTGTATTGTCTGTCTGTTAAATAAAAAGACTGCAGGGTACAATTTTGAAAAGGGCCACTGTCTTTTTATGAAGCTACTCTAGAGTTTCTTCTCCTCCCCCTTCTGGCAAGTTTAATAGTATCCAAGTTCAAGCTGTATCTAACCACAGAGTTTTGCTTCAGGAGCTGAAGGTTATCTGCAGTTTATTTCTTTGGCTTGATTCTAATGACCGAAAAAAAAGGATAGCTAGTTTCTAGCAAGTCTGAACTCCTTGTGGTATCTTCAGATTTTTCATGGCAATGCACAGGTCAGACCTTTTTTTATCAGGTTGTTTTTAGTATTTTAGCTATCTTTGTTATTAAAAATTGTTCAGTTGCTCAAAATACCTGTAGGAGGTCTGGGTAGTACACATTGTCACTGGCAGCCCCAGAGGAGTATGTGAAGCACTGCTGAGGTCAGTGGGCAGTGAAGTGGTTATCTGACTCTGGCAGCAGCTCAGTCTGTGCCCCAGAGGTACCCTAAGCCAAGCATCTGGGTTGTCCCGAGTTATAGCTTCAATGTGCAGAAATATTGGAAACCCTCCTGCAAATGACAGCTTCCTGCAGGTAAGCATTAACTATGGTCTTTCAGCCTTGGCCCTGTAATTCTGTTTAACTGGAGAAAAACAAAATGGACAACAGGGCATAGAAATTTCATGGGTTGTTGGTTTTCTAATTGGGAGCACCAAGGGATTTGGCTGTATGTGGCAGTGGTTCTGATGACTGCTTCTACTACTGGGGTGATAGTAAACCACAGAGGCACAGTGGCCTGTCAGCTGTACTGGAGTGTCTTGATATGAGGTTTATTTTTTCTGTGCCTTTCTTAGAGACAGCCTTTACGTGGCAATACAGCAAAACTTGAGATTTCCATGGTACTGTGTGGCCAGTTAATAATCAATGTCAAAATTAATGCATTTCTAGTTTTAAAAAAGAAGAAAAAAATAAGTCCTTTACAAATACAGACTTTTTAAATAACATATATAATCAGAAAACTATGTAATTCTGTCAGTGTATGTCTGTCTCTGAGCTCAACATACTTGAATTGCTACTGGAGAGTTTTATGACATATCACTTCTTTCACAACCTGGCTGTTGGGATAGACTATATGCCTACATATATTTACCAAATACCTAATAATTTCAGGTTTGCTAAATGTCATTCCATCTGTATTCTTCTCTGGGATTTTGTTTTATTATGTTACTTTTGTAATGCTGATTGATTTCCAAAGTAGCAACTTCTGGAGGTGATGTATTGAGTTCAGGCTGGTTTTATGTTGCAGCTTATGTGACATTTAATACCCTGAAACTGAACTGTAAATACTTAAACTCTTGACATTCAAACCTCTGCTGCGGAAAATCGAATGTTTGTCTCTGCTGCTTTTCACATGAGCTTCTGTTACATCAGCTTTGGCTTTTTAGATTTTCACTAAAAAATAAGATTCACTGCATGATTCTTGTTCCAGTTTTATGGTTAAACTGTTATTTAAGTTTTTTGCATTTCTTAAATGTTGCTTTTAATGGAGTTTGTAACAGTACATCGTTTGCATGTTCTGTTGGGGTGAAGCGGTGTCATATCTAGCACGCATGTGTGGAGTCCAGGCTCCAGAGCTGCCTTTCATTAGCTCGGCTGAAGTCAGACCTGAGAGAGATCAGTAGCACAGCCTGCGAAAACTGCAGTGGCCGTAGCATTGAGTTTTCCCCATGCAACATTGGACAAGTCACTTATCTCCTTTTATCTCAGTTTAACCATCTTTCAAATGAATGGCCCAGTGTTTGCCTACCTCACAGGAAGGCTGTGAGGGCAAATTCATTGGTTTTGAGTCTCTTCAAGATTCTGTGACGAAAGATTATATATAAATTCTTACCGCAGTTTTATGTTAATATTTCATTTTTTTCACGTTGGCATTCATCCTGAAACCTCCTACTACTGGCTTCAGCATGCCAAGAGTTTAGGATGCTTTCCCCCACATACCAAGCAGCATGATCTTTCCTCAAATACTCTGGCTTATGAATTAACAAAATCCCAAATAACAGCTGACTGGATCAACTTTCAGCATACCGTTGATCTTCTGACATGCAGGAAACACAATCAGAAGGAGTGAAAAGCTTTCTTCTTTATGGAGCTGACATGATAAAATATTCATAGATCAGAAAAAGATGAAGTGCTTTTGATTTAAAATTGTTATGGGCAGGAAAATAAGAATGAAGTTTTGTGCATTTCATCTGTAGGCCTTTTCCCGTGTAGGAATTAATATATTTAATACAGGCTGTTTTCATCCCAGTGAGGTACAGCATGCATGAAGCTTTGTGCAGGGTTGTTTTTTTTTTTAAACCAAAGTTTGTACATTTACATACATAATCTAAAATCTTGAGGAAAACAGAATACAGTTGTTGATGACAGTCATATTAAAGACATCAGAAAAGCCTGCATCAGTGCTTAACTGCTAATGCACTTACACTAAGTAAGGCATGCTGTTTGTGTTTATAGCCCTGTGGTCTCCATTATTGCTTTGATTTGTGTATCTCTTATAAGTATTCCAGGAACATTAGGTACAGGTGTGTGGTACATAACTGAACCTTTCTTGATCATTTTATCATGGAGGTATTTTAAACTTGTATAGGTATAAGCATGAAGAAGTCATGCATATGTATAGATAATGTATTTGACCAGTGTAAAACTAGTTCTGTTGATGTATTTGAAATGTAAGTACATTTTGTGCCACTAACACTGTGATGTATAAAAGAGCTGTTGAATGCCTTTTAATGTTGTGTTTTGTACTTTGAATCATATTGAAGAGTTTAATTTGTAATTTCAATAGATATTTTAAATGAGTGTGTCTCCTGTGGTTCCTCATAGTGATATTTCAGTGCTTTACATTCACTAAGGAAAATGCTTTTGTTATGATGGTCCTTTCCAACCCTAACTATTCTATGATTCTGTAGGATTCCTGTGATTGTCTGCCTTCAGAGCAAGCACAGCATGTCAACTGGAGACCTCCTGCCCCCTCCTGAGTATCACTGGTTTCTGATTCATCATCTCCCAGCTTAACTGAAAGAGTGAATCTGGGTATCTTCAGAGCTAATTTGAGCCACAGCTGGGTCTTTGGTCCATCTCCTGTTACAGTCCACTGGTACACACTCTAGCTGGGTGAATGTGCTGCTCTGAGGATCACTCTGAGGTGGGTGTATATTCTTGCATCACAGGTTTAAGTCTGGTGGAAGAGGCTGTGAGCAGCTTGTAGTCCCTTTTATCTGGTCTTGTGGAAGCACAGCTTTTAAATCCAAAGCCCATTCTCCTGTCCAAGAGAGCATACATAATTCTTTGACAGTGGGAATTGGCTCTCAAGTTCTTGACTCCATCAATTCATTCTTTGCGTTTTGGCTGAACGGCATCTGAGGATTCAGTCTTTCCTTCAGTCCCCAGAGTTTCTCACTTGTCAGGATAATTGTCTGTACCCATAAAAAAAGCACAGGCGCAATTTCTTCAAAAATGGTATTATGCCTCTATGTGCCTTATACTTGGCAATTTAAGAAAAATCAGGGCCATATAATAGCTGCTGCTCAGTCACTCCTTCTTTCATTTATATGGAGCATAATGATTTTTTTCTCCATAAGGAAAAGATCAGTTTAGACATTTTGTTCAATTAATTGAGCAGAAAATAGTCTATAAATGCCACAAGGGGTTTGACCTATTCTAGGAAAAGATATTAACAAAGCAATCTTTCTGCTTTCTTCCTCTGCTCCCATAGTCTGTTGCTTCCAATTAGGTATGTTTTGCTTTGCAGTTTTCTTTTAGAGAGAAGGGCCATTCCTCAGTCAATTGCAATTATTAGTTTAGTAATGTTTAGCTCCTGGATATTTCTGTTAGGTTCAGAGTACCTTGCCATAGAAGGATTTTCTTACCAGTGCCTTCAGCTGCTTGAGTGGGTTTCTGCAGCACCAGTCTGTAATCAGAGAACCAAGCACTGCAGAAACTCTGAGTAACAAACTTCAGGGCCTTAACTGTCTAAAATTAAACCATGTAAGTTGATTTTTTAAATGGCAAACTTTAAACTTAAATGGCAAATGTTCTGATAAATAGTGTCCAGGATCATCTAGTCACCAGAGGTGACTCACATCCATAAGAAGTTCTGCTAGGAGGGACCCCAGCCCCATAATAACTCCTAAGGTATACATGGGCACTGGATGGAAGAGTTCAGGTCAAAATCATGCCAGTTAACTGTCTATAAGAACAGGTCCATTGAGAAAATTGAATCCCACAGTGCAAAACCACCATGCTAGTTCTAGCATTCTGCTAGTTAAAATGGTACTAATAGAGATGTGGCTGTAGAAATTGAATCATATACACACACAGGTATGGGCATAGTGCTAGAGATTGCCACTGCCAACCTGCAAGCACAATACAACCACTGCATTTTTGGTGTCTGTTGGAGATCATCTTGGGTGTTTCTCATAAGAGATTTTGTGCTGTGGCTACTTGCCCATTAAGCAGTGCATCTATAACAAGTGTCTTTATGCGGGATATAAAGACAGTAATGGAACTTCTGTTGATTTTGAAAAATAAAAGGCTGTTTTGTACAAGGAAGCATTTTCAACCCAGACTCTGCACTCTGGGAACCCAGATTCAGCCTTGAATTCAACCCCATGTCATTATGGGGGTTTATCGTAACATTCAGGTGTCTTGCTGGCTGGTAGTCAGTGCAAAGACACGTCCTGGGTCTTTGGGACGTTTTGCTTACCATACTATGATGCTTACTAAGATAGCTGTTTAGACAACTTAGCTTTCCTAGTGTCTCAAGATGCTTCTCTTGTATGTTTATTTTCCCCACCTACTTTGATGACAGAAAGAGTCTATGCAGCTGTCTTTGTCCAGGCATAAAACTTTTACATGACTAAAGCCAAATGAAACAGTCACAGAGTGCCTACCACAAGTACTGCTTTCAGACACCAGGGCAGAACTTGTTGGTACAAATTAGAACCATGTTATTCTGCTTCCACACAGTGTTTCCAGATAAATGTGTGCAATGTGTGTATGATGACTGTAACTGAATGCATATGTAGCACACATACAAAATATTTAGATGCTGTAAATCATACAAACCAACTCATGCAAGCAATGGAAATGCACTTCAGAAACTGGATAGTCCTTTTGTAGTGCACAGTGTGCACAGGAAAGAACAATGTCAGGCTGTATGTGCTAAACTGTAATTTTTTCCTGGTGTTCCTTGGCCACTTTTTTTAAAAAACAAAACAAAACCAAACAAA
>NDXB01002411.1:13310-26335 GCA_002631895.1 Agapornis roseicollis
AAAAAAAAAAAACAAACAAACACAAAATAAAATGAATACCACAATCAGCACATAAACTCTAAATTTAAACCTAGCTCCCAAAGGAGAGAGCCCCGGGCATAAATTCTCATGTCCACAATGCCATTTTCTAAGATCTGAATGTAAATATGTGTGTCTTGCTGATATGTAGTACTTCATTTTTATATACAGCATGTCCTTAAAGGTCAAATATGGCTTCTAGTCAGTGTAGATTATATATAGCTACAGGAAGAAGAAATTCTACTATGCAATTTTGTAGAGCAGGAAATCTGATCCTGGAGCAATGCGGATTGTCCATATTAAATAGATGGATGAAAGTTCTGGGATATTTTTTGTAGCTTTACATGGAAGAAAGTGTATTAGGAAAAAAGCTAAATCACTTCCTCATTCAAAACACTGCCTTTTTTCTCCAGGTAGCTGGAGCTGGAAAAGTAAAAACAAATGTCTATAAATTGAGTAGGTGGGACTCCATGTATGCTATTAATTGGATGCTCAGAGCCCATTAAAATTGATTAATCTTTCCATTACTTTCTAGTGAGTTTGGATTTGCATTTTAGGTGAGCAATGAGCTCATCCTGCTGCGTAAGAGCTCACTGTGACAGAGAACTGTGGGTTTCTGACAGGGTTTTTACTGCCAGTGATTCACTTCAATTAACATGATCTGTTTTTGTGACAGAATTCAAGAGACTGATTTCAGCACGGACTATAAGGGTAGAAAGTTCTGTAAGATTAAAAGAGAGTGAACATAATGCACTAATATAGCAGGTTCTGTAGGCCTGACCTGCTCATACCAGTCTAAATTAAAGTCTGCAGGCTCAGCCGTTCTTGAGATCTACACTGTTGGGTTTTATTCTTGAGAATGATTACAAAGAAGCAGGTTTTTTTTCTCTTCACTCCCTTGAGATAATGTTTTGGATTTTGGTGGGTGGCAGAAATGCTTGAGCTGCCTCAAAATCCTGAGGTTTTGTTATATTTTGAGAATGGCACTGTCATTTTGTGGGATTAACCACAGGAGAAATGCATGGGATTGTGCAAGATTTCATTTTAAAACTGCCTTGGCAGATGAGCAGAATGCAGCATTTCTTTATTTTCATGCCTCAGTAATTAATAGTGGACTCTTTGAAGCCACATGTAACTCCTATGATGGGTATAGGTCAAGTGAGGGATGTCAGAGATGTAATATGGATAAACTTTTCTTGATGTATTAGAAAAGAACATGGAGAGTGTATTTTAAGCCCTTGCAGGGAACGGTGGTGCTGTGAGCCAGCAGGGTGCAGCCTCGGAACACCATTGCAGGCAGCAAGCACTGGCTTGCTTGGAGAAATCCCTTTTAACAAGGTTTCTATCTCAAGCTTTTAAAGCCTGTGCTTCCAAACCTCCACAGAGTTAATTGTAATGATATCATGGCTAAAAATAACGATGTTATGATGGGCCTGCACACTCTGCTGGGGCTGTTCTAGTCTCTGAAAATTAACATATTATTGCTTCTGTTCTTTGAGAGTATATAAATCTTTTCTGAAAGTGAAAAAGCCAAAGTATTTAAACCTCCAGAAAATTGATATACTCATAGAGATGCCTCAATCTGCAAATGTAAAATGAGAGGTGCAAACCAGAAGCCTCTTTCAAAATGCCATGTTCAGAGAGCACTAACCACACTGAGAGAAAAACACTACAAATCAGTTGGCTCAAAACAGATTAAATATTGGCTAATAACATTGCATCTTCTCTATATCTTATAATTGACGGATGTTGTAACTGAGCCAAATTATTCTTTTCTCCCTTCCTACCCACGCTTGCTGTTGTATCTATGTTCCTCAATGCAGATGTTCAGCAGGAACAATGCAACTGTCCAAACAATAACTCTAACCAGAGTCAAGATGTTTGGCAGGGGAGGCAAGCTGATGGGGGGTTGCTGTAAGTCCCTCTGCCTGTACCCCACTCTATTTATATATGTTCCAATGTTCATGTGTCTTCCTTTCCCTCCTTCAAGCATATCTCACTAAAAAGCAAAGTGAAAAGTTAGTTTCTTGTGGGTTTTGTGGCCTAAAGTTATGTTTCAGGATTCTGCCAACACTAACATAAACTCTAACTTTTGAAGAAAATATAATGTGCCATTCTGGCTGCCACTATCTCCTGGCCAAACTTCCAGGGACTCCTCGGAAACTTCTGGTTCATGCCAGTTTCATCCTGTTGGGGATGTGTTTGGAGCATGTATTTTGGCTGGATCCATTTTTCCTTTCCAGGATTTTGCAATTATCTTATGCAAAATGATGCACAGAGTATCTTACCAGACTGCTAATACTTCACTCCCACTATACACACTGCATTGTGTTCAGCATAGTGCCCCAGCCTTCAGCATTGGTCAGGCTGCTACAGACTGAAGAACTTTGCAGTGTAGGGTGCCTCCAGCCTTTCAGTGCTGCTTGCAACACTTCTGTCTTCCTAGGAGCAGGGTACGGTTCTGGGTGCAGAGCAGTATTGTGTGTTGAAGAATGGTCCTTGGAAGATGCAAGCCTACAGGGGCTGTCTCCCTGCTTCCCACAGTAGGAAACTCAGCAGAGAAATCCAGAGCAACAGAAGGAGAGGCACTGAAAAAGAGCCTCTCCACCTGTGCAACAAGACAGAAATGTAAATCTGGTGCTAAGGGCCATCACCTTTACCAGCAATTTTTGCCTTTTCACTTATGATCTTAGAAAGTCCAGCATTGCAGGTTCTGCAGCCAAATACTGGCATCTCCTTACAACTAAGACTTAGTAACAGAGGCAGAAGAGGTGTTGTAACTGGGTTAAAATGTGAAAGCCTTATGTGAAAGCTGAGTCAGCTTTTCCTTTGCACAAAAACTGAGGCAACTAACCCAGGCATTTTGTCTGCTATTTGTATGTGGAAACAAACTGAACATGAAAAGCTACAGTGCCTGCGAGTGCTATCCTTGGCCCTTTTAGAAACATCCCAGGGTCCCCTTGAAACTCCAAGTTCTGTGGGGTTCAACCATTTCCTTTTGATTGCTTTTACCATTGTTCCTGAGAAAACCCCTTCTGAACCACAGGGTCTGGCCAGAAGTTGTGGCTACGGCTGCAAGGAAAAAGGAACAGAGAAATGTCTGAGGTTCCAGCAACATCTGCTTTGAATCACAGGATACCTTAATGACCCTTCAGGACAGTCAATACTTATGGTCTTTAAACTTCTTGATTGCAACCTCAAATGTCTGTCAGCACAGCTCTACGAGGTTATAACACTTCTTTCGGCTGGATGGACTGTGACTTTTCTTATTCCAACTTGAATATAAAGTTTGCAGAGAAGCTCTAGTCAGCTATCCAGTGCCAGCAAAGAAGCTGGGAGCTGCCTGCCTGCCTGCCTGCCCCTATGCTGCAGCTCCCAGCACCATGAAGCACTCAGTAGAAATGTTCATGATTGTCTCTGCTCATAGACAATCACCTCCAAATATCAGTGATATCTCCAGCAGCCCTACAGAGATGTCTGTGGTGTTTCTGGTGTCTTGCTTCAAACGACAATTACTGGTCTCAGTTGGAAGGCTGAATTGAGTGGGATTTGCCAATAAAGCAACTAATGATGGCCCAGTGAAGGGCTTTTGTAGTGCTTTATTTTTCTGAGTATTCAACAACCACATGTGAAACACTGAACTGTAAAAGCTCCTGGTTACAGGGAGCACTCCACATGTTGGTAGAGGAAGGAAAATATTATCACAATCTTTAAAACCATAAAAGCAGTCAGAACACGAGGTCTAAGAAGATTTCCATTACTCTCTAGAGTACCTTATATGTCCTTAATGAAAAATAGGTATTTCCACCCTGAAGAACTCACCTGCTTCTAGCATCTCTGAGGAGCTACTGAAGACTCAACATAAGGTTTGTGTGACGGATGTGTGGGTTGTGTGCTGTGCTCTGGCTAATTGCTGCCCCTGAAGCAGCTGGGAGGGGGCGGCCATGGAGGAATATTAAATGAGGGCAGTCCACAAAGATTAGGAAATGCAATAATCACTTGATCTGCCGGGAGTAGAAGCATCTCTGATTCATTGTTATTTCCATCAAGAAGCAAGGTTTCAAAAGATACCTGGCATCCATCTCTCTCCCACTCTGCAGAAGGAAAGGCCTCTCTGTCAGTTACTACTGACTTTTGTTTCACTAAAATGGAATTTTCTTGTTATTTTGAACATAAGAAACAAAACTCAAAATTCCAACAAGCTTTTGAATGCTGCACAATGCCTGGCTTATTTCTTTTCATGTGTGGTGTCATGGCAACAGGAAGAATTCAAAATTAATTATAATTCAGGCAAGATGGCCTCTACTTTTTATGTTAGGTTTAGCCTGGCCTTGTGACTTGCCTTTTGCCATAACATCCAGAGTACTCTTTCCTACTAAGGGTTTTATTTTCTTTGGCAAATAAATCTTGTGGTAACTAATTTGAACGTGTGGCAAGCTACCGCTGAACATTGTGACTTTGGATTAACATAAGCTGTGAGACAAACAAGATTCAAAAGGAAAAGCAGAAAAAGGTAGTAAGAGATTGAAGGAAATAGATCTTGTTAAACTTTAGTAAACCCTATGAGTGAAACAAGGAATGTTCTTCTTAATGAACTGTACAATGAACATTGCTGTTATGAATTTCTCTAAAAAGACTTGATTTATGTGCTTAGTAATCAGGTATGAGAATGTGTTTTGCCTGAGAAATGTTCAGTACCTGCCTTGATATGATGAGCCTTTAAGGTTAAAGACACTTTGATGGTACACAAAAATAACTCAATGAGAATTCAATTAGGCTTTCCAGCCTAATTTCATTTGCTCATTCAAATACAAAGTCCCAGATTCTTAATTTTTCTTTCTGCTCTGCATTGCTAAAGAGTCATGAATTTATGCATTTTCCAAAAGAAAGAAATAAATTCAAGTTTTTAACCGTTAAGTAGCTTCTTACGCCCTTAAAACCATCTCTACAAATCTGTATCAGCAAGGCTATTTTGCAGTTCAATCTGCACATGAAATGTGCATCCTGTGAAGGAACCACAGCTGGCAGGAGGACTTGCAAAGGCTGAGATTTCCCTGCAGTAGATTTCTACACCCCCTATTCTGTGCAACAAATTAAAAACACCCCAAATGATGAACAAGCATCCCACTTATGAGTCAGCTTCCCAGAAATCATGAGAGGTGGAAAGGCCTAAATTATAAAGGAAATTCTGGAGTCTTTATGTCTACCTATTGGCTTTTGAACTGTAAGCATCCATATCTGCAAGTTTTCATTCCTTTTTTTTAAAAAAAAACAAGCCAAACCAAAACCAAACCTGAGATTCAGCACAAGCTCCAGAAGTACAGTTTCTAAATAAATAATAAATCCAATAAGGTGTTTCTTTTTTGTTCTTTTGTTTGTATGAAGTTGCTAAGCCACTGGCCATCATATTTGAAAAATCAAAGCAGCCAGGGGAAGTTCCCAATGACAGGAAAAAGGGGAAATATAACCCCCATTTTCAAAAAGGGGAAAATGGGTGACCCAGGGAATTACAGACCAGTCAGTCTCACCTCTGTGCCTGCAAAAATCTTGGAGCAGATTCTCCTGGAAGGCATGCTAAGGCACATGAAAAACAACAAGGTCCTTGGTGACAGCCAGCATGGCTTCACTAGGGGGAAATCCTGCCTGACCAATTTGATGGCCTTCTACAATGGGGCTATGGAACTGATGAATAAGGGTAGAGCTGTTGAAGTCATCTACCTGGACTTGTACAAAATGTTTGAGGTTTAGGTTGGATATAAGGAAAAAATTCTTTCCTGTTAGGGTGGTGAGGCACTGGAATGGGTTGTCCAGGGAAGTTGTGAGTGCTCCATCCCTAGCAGTGTTGAAGGCCAGATTGGACAAAGCCTTGGGTGGCATGGTTTAGTGTGAGGTGTTCCTGCTTATGGCATGGGGGTTGGAAGTAGATGATCTTAAGGTCCTTTCCAACCCTAACTATTCTATGATTCTATGTTTTACATGCAGCTTTTTTCCTTTGTGTCAAGTCAGTCCTGAAATACACGCTCCGGATACCAGGTAGCCACAAAGAACCTACCATTGGCTAAACAGGGTAGTCTATTTCCTCTTAAACAGGAGGAGGAATGCTGATTTTTGTTAGAATGAAAGCTATAACCATCTGGAAAAAAAAAAAAAAAAAAAAAAGCTGTGTTACTGTGCATTTAGTTCTTGACTAAGTAAAGAATGAAAGGGAAGACCTTGAACTAAGCTGATAGTCTTTCAGGATTGAAACACTAGACAGTCCTGGAGGCTTGTGAACATCACTGCCATTCAAGACTTCATAAGTGGTCAAAGCTACTCAGAGAGTACTTTGACTGCAAATCTACCCATCCTTATTTGTCTCTGTGGTCTCAAAACAATTTCTAGGAGTTTTTTCACAAGATGTACTGATGACAGTGGAAGTTCCAGAAGATAATGCCAATCCACACTTTGGCATCAGGGACTGGTGGTATTGCATAACTGATCTTTCAATATTGTGACTAATTTCTATGTCAGAACAACAGCTACTCATTGCAACAACTGAAGAAGAACATGTGGGAAAAGTAGCAACAAGCACTTAACAACACACTGACACATGTCCTGCAGGCAGAGTGTTGGAGAGCTGATCCACCTACCAAATGTACCAGGCACCTTTCCCGATTCCCCTTGTCTCCACATATGGAGCATCAAAGGGATGAACAAGGACTGTTAACCACATTTTTTGAGGAGAGAAAGTTACTCAGTTCAACAGAAATATCTTCTCCAAGATGCAAGATGGAGATGTTCTGGTGCATGATAACACTTTAAGATCAGCTTTCTGAAGAAAACTAGGAGGCTGAAGGGGAGTAAGAGACAAGGAAGCAATCAGATTTACTAATCTGCAATTACTCTGAGTAGTAATGCTTTAGCTGTGGCTCTCTTTCCATGTTTTGTATCTGTACTGCCTGTAGCCAGCACTGTTTATAGCCACAGATGATACAAGAAGATTTATAGTATCTGAATTGCTCTAGCGTGTTTTCATATAGTTCAGCAATGACTATTGCCATTTACTTTGGATATGATTTTAAGTGACTTTGTTTCTTTTATGCACAGAGATAATGAGACCCAGGCTTTTTCCATATGGATTGGCAAGCAAGCAGTGATCATGAGCATTGACGTTTACCAGTAACCCCTCTCTCCCAGAGGCATGCTCCTAAATTGTCACTTCTGAAAAATGTGGTCCCAGTTAGAAAAACAGTGAGACCTCGGAAGCAGCTGAAGGGAGCCTGTGTGTTTAATCCTTAGTTAACCAGGAGCAGGAAAGCAGTAGGAGCCCAGTAACTTCCTGGATACAAGCAATGTTATGTCAGCTGAAAACTTGGCAGAGCTTGGCAAATTCATAGTGGGGGCAAGGAGAAAAGTTCAAAGAATTAGGGAAGAGGCATCCAGTATAGTACAAGAGGACATTGTATTTAGTAAAAAAGGGAAACACAACAGTGTAATTAAAAGAAAAAAAAAAAGAAAAGAAAACACCATGCAAATACAAGTGAAATGAGAAAAAAACCCACCAAATGCAAATTAAGCAAGTGTAACATGCTTGTGTGAAAAACCATACATACTTTATTTCATAAAATACCTGTGTAAAAGACTTCTCTTACTGTGTTCAGTAAATTGTCTGTGTAGAAAAGTTCATATTAGGGTTACTTTGCACCCTCTTTACAAATCTACTCAAGCTAGAACTGCTGGCAGAACACTTCCCCTCATTGGCAGCAGCTTTCCTACCTGGCTGAGCACAAATGGGGTTGCCTTCATTCAGCACTCCAGCCAGGGTCAGGGAAGAAGGAGCACTTCTCATCTTCATACAGGGCAAGTTCAAGAACGAAACCTGTGACACGGTAATTTTATCATCTCATAGCTTAACACTTATTAAAAATTGAAGAATGATGAAGCAGTTCCAGAGGTGTCCATGGGAAATGCTTCTCAACCACAGGGGATAAAACTGAATGAAATGAGTCTGGAAACTGAGAAGAATTTGGCCTTGGCAGAAGGTGGACTAAAATCAGGGACTGGCACCCTTTTGAGGGTGTTCTGCCAGTCAGTATTTTTCCTGCCCAAATTAGAGGTTAAGCATGCTGTTAGGAAGCTGACGGGAGCCAGACACACTGCTTGTCAGCCAAACATGCCATTGATGAGGGGTTCAAATCCCTTAGGAGACAGGGTTGGGAATTGCTGAATCTCATAAGAAACCAGACTTACAGATCTCAGATTGGCCCTGCTGACAGAGCCTGATGTCTTTCCAATAAAATATGTCTGTGTGCCACCTTTGCCACTTCAGTGTGTTGGGACTGGGATAGAGGTAACAACAGTGAAGATGTGTCTAAAAGAAATGGAGATTTGCAAGGCAGCCCTATTTCTTCAAAATCTTTCTCCCTCTCTTTCTTTTACATACATATATACAAATTCCCATATGTACACTTAGTGTGCTTTGTTTCTATTGCTCTGCAAAGTTATTCTTCATTCCTTTCACAAAGCTGTAGTTAAGGAGCCCAAAGCTCAGTTTCTCACTCTGACTCTTGCAGATTTTTCTCTCACACAAGCTGGATGTCTACAGATTAGGTAGCTAAACAGCAAAGTCTCACATGTAATGGAAAGGAACAGTTACCTCCAGAGTGGGCTTATCTCACAAGTTATGTGAGATTTAGACTTGTCTCAAGGTTTGGTGTCTAAGAGGGTTGAGATGAATTGCTTGCTGTTTCAGTCCATTGGTGTTGAAGAAGTATGGGGTTGGTTTCCTATAACACAAGCCAGCCTGTCTGAAGGCTGGTATAGGTCTCACTTCTAAAAGTCATTTGGTTCTTTCCTTCCCAAGAACCAACTCTGGAGCCTGTGAGATAGTTTTCCACATGCTCAATTAGCAGGCTAACAGGAGAACTGCTGAAGTCACTGTAAAGTTGCAGTCTGAGAGTAGTAACTTTCAGTTGCTTAAAGTTCTTGCCTAACTTTATTTCTGTTTTCCTTTGTGTGTGTGCTTTTCTGGGAATGGTTAGAGTGTTATAAGGGTTATGTGTCTGACTGTTTACTTCAGAAATTGGTTCCCATTCTGGTTTCTGAGCTGACAGGAGACACTCACTGTTTTCAAGTGTTACTTCTGTGGAAAAAGAATAATGAGAAGAAGAGTCTAAAAACCTTTTTGGGAAATGAAAAAAGAGTGTTGCACACTCTGTGTTTTAGCAGTTGAACTCCTGAAGGAAGCACCTGATACTGGAGAAAGTGGAAACAATAAACTTGATGCAGCCATACATAGAAATGAAACGTGAATTTGACTAAGAGTAAAAATGGCAAATAGTTGAACTTTTGTGTCTTCTGTTCTGGACTCTGATTAGAAACAGTCAGCTGAGCACTCTGTGCAACAGACTTGCCTACTTTCCTAAAACACATGGGACCAGCTTTGCCACTCTTCTGTTTATTGTTGTTTATACCCATCAGGTATGCAGGTGTTTTTTTCATAGCTAACAGTTCACAATTTCATATATCCAGTTGTAGACCATATATAAAGAGATCCATATCAGGACATTCTCAGTTTAAATCAGTATCATTTTAGATCATTTTCTTTCTTTCCATTCTCTTCTAGTTTCTGCATCTCTCTTCCAGCATAACCACAGAATGCTGATGCCAGAAGCCATATGTCTTCACTTTGAATATTTATAAGTAGTCTACAGTCCCCTTTGGTTTATTGCTTCTGACTGATCTTTGTTTTCAGAGCCATTCATCAATTTAAAAATAGATGGGTGTGTTACATTCAAAAATCCCAATGAAGGATGAGTGCTTTGATCTTTTCTTATTCAAAAATGTGCTAAATAATAAGTTTTCATATGGTGTAACTTTCTAAGACTTGCTTAATGTAAGTATTTATCCATTTCTGAGCAGTTTGATATTCCAGTACATCATTGTGTTAATGAAAATGAAGTTTAAAAAATACAGGTCAAACTAAAATATCTTGCTGATACCATTTTGGGCAAGTTTTATCTTTGCTAATGTAGTTTGGCTAAATTCAAGACTCACATTTTAGATTCACTTTTTGGTTTTGTTTTGGTTTTTTTTTTCTAAAGAGAATCTCTTGAATTTGAGGACCATCACCAAGAATTTTATTTTTGGAGTGGTTAGATCTGAGATGAAACATCTGTTGTTTTTTTTATTTTATAATCTAAGTCCCCTTCTAACTCCAAGTGAAAATGTACTGGGGAAGAGAATGAAAATACAGGTAGTTTGTTTTTCAGTCACTTAAATGTTTTGGGGATTCTGCAGTTAGTAGTCCACAAGGCTGCAGAAGTATATATAGCTTTTAGGAAGTCTATTGCAACTGTCTCCCCTCCCATGCCCCTCCTCCCCCCAAGCTGAGTTAAGCAAATGAGAAGAAAATGAGAAGATGTCTCAATAGGGGGTTGGAACTAGATGATCTTAAGGTCCTTGCCAACCCTAACTATTCTATGATGTCCCAGCTCACGGCTGTTGGGTGGGCTGTAACCTGTAACCCCAGGTGCACAGGAGGGGGGGCTATGTTGGTGGCTGTATGACAAAAACAATGGATTTCTTCAGCTCTCTTCAGTTTGAACAGTAGTTCTAACAGCCTGCTAGGTATTGAGTTTCCACCTGAAAACTGGTCACCCCAAAAACCAATTGCTTGCATCTACAGGTATTCAGCTCTTGGAAACCTAAATTGTGATGAACCAGGAGTTACAGAATCATTTGAAAATAGGTACTTTCTATGTCTAAATCAGAGATTATCCCAAAATTCTCCTGACAGGGCTTCGTGGTTTGCCTTTTCCCACTATAGCATGGTGTCCTGCAATGCTTGAGCTGCTTTGTTTTCCTCAAAGCAAGATGTTGGATGNCAGCTCTTGGAAACCTAAATTGTAATATACTGAGTGATGAACCAGGAGTTACAGAATCATTTGAAAATAGGTACTTTCTATGTCTAAATCAGAGATTATCCCAAAATTCTCCTGACAGGGCTTCGTGGTTTGCCTTTTCCCACTATAGCATGGTGTCCTGCAATGCTTGAGCTGCTTTGTTTTCCTCAAAGCAAGATGTTGGATGGTTGAGGCATGTTCTGTCTGTAGTGGATGGGTAAACAGTGGCTTTAGCCTGAAAAACAGGAAAATGAAGCTAGAAACAAATATTTACTAATGGCTAAGTTAGTGAAGCCTCAGAACAAGGTAAGGATTTTGGAGTTTCCCAGTATTAGAGGTTTTAATAATAGATTGAACAAATATTTCATAGGAAGTGTGTTTTGGTGATGGATTGGGACCTCATAGAATCATAGACCTCCTGAAACTTCTTTGAGCTCTGCTGTCGAAGAAGTCTCAATCTATGCTCAGACCTTGTGTTATCAATAACCATTCAAGTAGCACCTGTGCCAAGCCTTCAGAAAAGTTCAGATGTGTTTGGACACTTAGGCAAGTTATTATGGCCCCTAGGGCGTTTATAATATAGGAAGATTCCCAAAACCTCACTCCCTGGTAGCAAATACTTAATATAGTATATGCAGGAAACAGTCTGAGTCTGTCCCAACAGCTGCTTCACATGATTACAGGGTTGTAGGTATTTGTATCATTATTGAGTGGTTGTTTGTGAACAAGAGGTAAAGGTTTGCTTAATAAATGGAAGAGGCTTTTCCTTGCCCTTATAACAGCCCACAATAAAAGCACCAAAAATGAAAAGATGGACACCTTGTGCAATGGGTTCAGTTTTACAGTGGCTTTGGGAGAAGGTAGTAAGGGGAAAAAAACATCTGGCTCTGAAATAGTTACAATGAAAGCTTGGGAGTGAAGAAAGCTCAAGAGAAAAAACCACACTGAGTAAAGGATACTTAGGTGAAAGCGCTGGTAAGGGAAAGCCTTGTTTCAAAGACCTATGCCAAATCTGCAAGAGAAGCCAAGTTTATTTGTCTAGAAAGTAAGTTCTTGTGTAGACACGCTCAATAACCTTGTTCTCTTTTTGATAACCAAACAGTGGGCCAGTTTAGCACCCCAGATATGCCACGTTGACTAGATTTAAAACCAAACAGAATACTTCTCTGGTTGGAGGCAAGACTTGCTCTCTTTGCAGATATCAGGTGCCGTACTTAAGGAAAGCTTTTTATGAAGGTAAAGAAATAGCAGTTAGTGCTGTTTGCCAAGCTAGACTTACTTGGGAAGTCAATAGACTAAATCTCTACTCTCTTTGTCTTACTGATTTAGCTGAGTGAAATAACCTCTCAAAAGTGTGCCATACCATGGTGTTTCCGGAATCTAGAGATCCTTTCTAAATCTACACACACACGCTGCGAAAACCCAAATTGTTCCTGCTCTCCCATTGTGTAGATCAAAGTAAGGATAATGTTCCCAGGGAAGTATTGGCAGCTTACTGTTTTCCAGGTGTATACTACATTCTTCCTTAGTCCCTTTGGACTAGCTATGAGATGGACAATTATACTTTAGAACAATGCATGCACTGAGGACCAGTAGTCAGGTTTGGTAGTACTCATGCAAGCTTTGTGCAGATTGATTTTGCACAATATTGCATGTGTTTGGTAGGCTCCAGCTGGACCTGAACTCTCCCTTGCTCCCAAAGCAATGGAACAAAATCCTATTAAAGTGTTTTCTTATGAGGTGAAAAGCAAGGAGACAACGGCACTTTCATTTTCCCTGTATATTTCTAATGTAAGATAGCTGCAGAATTTGCATATGGAGGAATGGCAGGAAAAAATGTGATTCATAATTTAACCTCACGGGAAAGGAAGGAGGGTGTTATTCTTCAGGCTGTCACAAATGCAATACAGTATTTCATTTCCATCCTTCTTACCTGTATTGTATTGTACAGAATGAAGAAGGCAGTATCAATAGCTGCAAAGAAATAAAACACTACAAAGTATAGAAATATAAAGTTTGACTGATTATATTCCAAAATTTTTTTTATCTGATTGTATATGTTATTACTTTATCTCGTGGGGGAAAAAAAAAAAAAAAAAAAAAAAAAAAAAATAAAAAAAGGAA
>NDXB01002411.1:26440-39964 GCA_002631895.1 Agapornis roseicollis
AAAAAAAAAAAAAAAGAAAGAGAAATAAATCAAAGTAGGAAACAGAAAAGAGCCATGGGAAACAGATGAATGATGACATTCAAAGAATGGCATGAAAAGCTGAAGAAATGCTACACAAAGCCAGGAAATTGTCATTTTGCAGCAATGGCATTTATCTGTGATCATCTCCAGTGCTGTTTCACCGCATCCATCAATGAAGGACACACAGATGTCACCATGAGAAACTCACAATTTGAATCAAGTTCCACAGCAAGCAACGGAAAGACTTTGATTGACTCCAGAGTGCTTTGGATCAGTCTCTTTCCATATCCTGGCTCGTTTTGGCTCAGAACCTGAAATCACTGTTTTTCTTTTTAATAGCACTTTCCACTTCTGTAGTGAATTGCATTCACAGAGCTCAGTGAAAGTTCAGAATATTTCCTCTTATGAGTTCTATTAATACCAAGCAAGATAACAACCTTTCAGCTTGAAATACAGGCCTTCAAGCACAGGTTTTGTCTTGAAACACAGTTCTTAAGATATAAGTCTACAGAGGGTGGAACCAAGGATGTATATCTGGGAAAGAATACAGAGAAATCATCCAAGCATTCAGGGATCAAGTTAGGAAACTGAAAGTCCTGATAGAATTAAATATGGTCAAGGATGTCAAGGGCAACAAAAAAAAAAAAAAAAGGCCAAAAAAAAGTTATTAAAGAATTATAAGGATATAAGAGAGAATGTTTCCCACTTCAGGAGGGAGAAGAGACTGAATAGATTGAAGGTCTAGGAGAGACAGCAGATGCTGCCAGAAGGAAACCAGGGCAGGTATATGAAGTCCCNAAGGGCAACAAAAAAAAAAAAAGGCCTACAAGAAAAATAGAGGGACTTATTACAAGGGCATGTAGGGATAAGACAAAGGATAATGGCTTTAAACTAAGACAGGGTAGATTAAGATTAGATATTAGGAAGATGTTCTTTCTTGTGAGGGTGATGAGACATTGGCACAGGTTGTCCAGAGAAGCTGTGGCTGCCTCATCCCTGGAAGTGTTCAAGGCCAGGTTGGATGAGACTTGGAGTAACATAGTCTAGTGGGAGGTGTCCCTGCCCATGGTGGTGGGTTGGAACTGTGTGAGCTTTAAGATCCCTTCCAGCCCAAACCATTCTATGGTCCCACGATTCCATGATACTAGATTCTTACCTCTACTAATCTTACCATTCAGAGTCAGCTGAAAATTGTAATTAGTTTTGAATAAAAAATTGTAACATGCTGAAATGTTCTCTCATTCTGACTTAGAACAATACATTTCTTATGAAAAAAATATTCTAAACCATAATAATCTAAGAGGTTATTCAGATTTTGAAATGTGAAGTCAGATTATTCTTCAATTTCATATTTTACTTATGAAATGGGATTTTCTTCTTTTATGCATAGCAGTCAACATCTATCCTTAATTGCCACCTGAAATACAGACAGTCACAGCCTGTAACACATCATAACATGATAGAAATATGACTGAAAAATTCAATTTGTCTGTTGGTTGGTATTTTTTTTTCCTAGGATGCAGGGGAGCTGTTCTGTAGTCACATAGTAACAAATAAAACACTTTTTATTTTCCCCTCTATTTTTTCTTTCTTTATTTATTTTTTTTTTAAAATCAGTATCTCTGTTTATGTTAAAATGAATTTTTTTGATCCTTTAAGACAGGACAACACACTATGAAATCTAAAGGCAATCAAGTAAAGCAACCCCCTTGAGCCCCAAAAAGTACTATGAAAGTTGTTCTGCTATATGATTAAGGAATGGAAAAATTCTTGTGTAGAGCAATATGATTAGATTGGATATAAGGAAAAAATTCTTTCCTGTTAGGGTGGTGAGGAGCTGGAATAGGTTGCCCAGGGAGGTTGTGAATGCTCCATCCCTGGCAGTGTTCAAGGCCAGGTTGGACAAAGCCTTTGGTGGCACGGCTTAGTGTGAGGTGTCCCTGCTTATGGCAGGGGGGTTGGAAGTAGATGATCTTAAGGTCCTTTCCATCCCTAACTATTCTACGATTCTATGATGCTATGATTCTATGATTCTATGATAGTGGATTTTTCTGGAAAATATGTCCTGGATTATAAATAACAAAAGAAATTATTTTGAATAGACAAACAGTGATTTATAGACAATGAAGATAAAACATGTCTGCAGAAATATAGACAGCAATGAGCATGCAAGATATGTGTGTGTGTACATGCGTGCGGGCTGCCCTTGGCTCCTCAAGAAGGGACTTCCAACCCTCCAAAGGTGAGACCAATGAAAGAAAATAATAGTAGTGCTATTTTAAAAACAAGTAAAATAAAACTCCAGCTTGATGCATGAAAAGAGTTTTTATCTCTCCTTCCATCCTTCCATCCTGATATAGCCAAGCATCATGATGAGACACTCAGTTTCAGTGCAACAGTACACTCCATTTTTTTAGCCCAAAACAGATTCCGATGAGATTTTCTTGATTCATTAAAAATAGCCATGTGCTGGAGTGGAAGAAGGCTTGCTCTAAAGCCTGCTGAAGTCAATAGGAGCTGACTTCAATTGCCTTTGGATCTAGGCCATGGTTATGACAGAGGCACCATGAGATCACAGTTTAACAACTTTGTTGTAAAGGATAAAACCTAAAATGTGAGTTCCTTACTTAGCTGGACAGTTTGCATCACAAATTGAATTCACTATCCTTTTCGTTGAGAGGATGCTACTCAGACCTCAAGTTAGAAAAGGTTGTGGTTGCAATAGTTAGGGCTGCCTCTAGAACAGTGAGGGCTCTTGGGGAGTTCTGAAGCTTTCTTCATAAATTATGACAGTGAATCTCAACTCCCTTCTTCAGCTGCCACTACAGATGGCCTGGAGAGGTTCAGTAACTGCATGCCACCTTAGCTGTGATTGCAGAAACCATCTTACGGGCTTACATCAGTAGTTCAGTGTTCAGCCCTTCATAGCAGCTTCTTTGTAAAAGTTTTTCTTTCTTTTTTAGATTTGCAATAAAGGAGTAAACATCATAGATCACATATTGCTGGTGTCCTGCATTTGCACGTTGGCCTTTAGCCATGCAAGAGGAGCGTGTACTAGTCTGCTGGATAGTTCCAGACAGTTAAGATGTTGCTTTTGCTTCTGTTCCACAGCCATGTTGTAAGTCATATGTACTCACAAGGGAATGTTTTTCTGAGCCCAAGGATGGGGTTTGTCATTATATTGTGCAGTAATGGCACTAAATACAGGGCAGGGCAAGGTGCAAGTTGCTCTCTAGTGATTCTCCTGGAAGGGCAGCTCAGATGTGTGGGAGATTGGTGACAGGTTCAGGATGAAGCAGGTGAAATACGTTAGTGGGGCTTTGTTTGAATTTTTAAGTCTGATTTTGACCCAGTCTGGACCAACATACAGCCTCACATACAAACTGCGCAAAACCTATATCTTTTCCCTGAGCTTTCACATGAAGGTTTGGTTAGTTTAAGAGCCTCAAAATGTTCAAAATATTGGTTAAATGTTCAAAATGTCAAATGGTGAATTTAAGAGCCTCAAAATACTAAGACGTAAGAAAAATCTATGAAGAACCATTACAAATGAAGCCATGACCAGAAAATGAGTCCCCATTGCTCCTCTAAAAAATAATAAAAAAATACTATGATTTCTTTTTATTCAACAACATTTTCAAAACCTAAAGAAATAAAATAGAAAGGAAGAAAATGTTGTGAGCTAGATTTGCCTGTATAGAAGTTCAATATAATTAATGGTCTAGTCTTGTGGGACTGCCTTAGATGGTTTGGCTGAAATAGCATTATCATAATCAGAAATATCTTAAAAAAGTGTTTCTAACAGCATCAGGTTTTGAGAAATATTTAGCACCTTATAAAAAGAGATGTAAAATCAAGACAGGTTTATTCCTGAAACTTTGGTGTGATCAGAAATTTATGATTTCAATCAATATCTCTACAACAGACCTCTCCATCTTAGGCTTATACACTTCCCAGCAGAATTATTTGTTCTCTGTTAGACTTGATAGATACAGTCCTCTGGTTGCAGTAGTCTGAGCTCTGGCATTTCTGATGAGTTCTGCTGCTAAGGATGCTTGTCAGTTCTTATCCTGGATCGAAGCTTATGTCAGGAAGTATTTTACACCAGTACTATTAAAAAGGTAGCTTGAATTAACTAATATTTGCTAAGTAAGTAACACAGTTTTTGTTTTCTGTACATGAAGTGAATCTTTCATGGACAGTAAAGTTTTTGTCCATTCTCACTGAATAAACAGTATTTTTAGTCTATTATCTCCCATCATTATTGTAATGTTACTCAATAAAACTAAATGCTTTATTTGTTCAGCAGGGTGACAGTGTATTTCCTTAACAACACAACATCATTGTGTGCTTTAGGAAACAGCTGCACAAGCCAGTAAAGTGATGACACATACTTGGAATTTTCTCCATCTCTCAACCACATTTTGATGAATATCCCATGAAATGAATAAAAGCTATCTGCTGTAAATGTCAGGCAGGTGCTATGCAGCTGCACACCAAACACGGAAAGACTATTTCATGAGAATCTATCTGCTGTATCTATCTCTTCATGTATCCATCTCTGCACTGTGTCTACCCATCTACATCTTTTCTGTCCATTCTGCACAAATCTCATCTCAAAATATATTTAGGTTTTATCGTCCACTTGCTGCTACATAAACCCAGGTTTTACTTCTTTCTGTGGCTATGTTATTCCACTCCTTTTACTAAGGACACTAAATACAGCTATTTTTTTTTACTTTTGGTGTTGGTTGGAATGTCCTATTAAGGGATATTCACAAATGTCTGCTCACCAGTAAGTACCATTCAGTTAAAATAGTCATCAAAGTGGGACTGACTTCTGAATGCTGAATATCTGACCATAACAGATTATACAGTTCTTGCAGTACAGAGAATTTTTAAAAGAAGTTTTGCCTTCACATTGCACTGTCTTGTCAAAGGTTTCCTGTCAAGGTAGGTATATTTGGTTCAGCTGGCTGACAGACAGCATGTGTTTGCTTCAGTGAACTTTGATGCTATGTACAGCCATCTCCAGACTTTCAAAAGAACAGATAGGACTAGGAAAGTGTTGGTGTGTGCTGTTCTTGTGGCTATGTTTGGCACACGCTTGGTGGTGAGATGGGCACGGGGGACTCTCTTTCCACAAACTTACTTTTCTCTCCATTGTATCTGGAATATGTATGGGGCTAACACTTTCTAAAATGTACTTAAAATGAGATTAATTTACTCAAAATCTATTCACATACTGTGAACTTGTCTGTTGCACCTAATATATCTATGTGTATTATAATAATATATAATATAATAAAATATATCCTATAGAATTAAATAGTGTAGTAGACTAGAATACAATATAGTATAGTGTGATAAAATATAATATAGTAGAATTTAATATTAATTGCAGAATATAATATAGTAGAATAGACAATAACAGGACAGGACTTGAATAGAATAGAATAGAGCATGAACATGAACTGCCTATGCACCTGTTCTGTATATTCTAGTACATAATATGTATGTTCATGTGTATATATATGCATAAAGCAGAGCCACCAATGCTGCATGTAAACCCATAGTATCAGCTTGTATCCGTGTGACTGCAAAATTGGGTAATACACCAACTTGTGCAGCAGTTCAGAGGGTTCTTGACTGGCTGGAGAAATGGTCCAAAAAGAATTCATGAAGTTCAACAAAGTGAAATTCCAAGTTCTGCAGCTGAGAAAGAATGACCTCATGTGCCAGTACACACTGGGTGCCAGCCAGCTGGAAAGCATCTTTGCAAAGAAAGCACTGGGTGTTAGGTGTTAGGTGACCATAAGCCAGCAATGTGCTCTCATGGCAAAGGTCAACAGCATTCCGGCCTGCATTAGGGCTACATTACCAGTAGGTCAAGGGAAGTGATTCTTCCTCTCTATTCAGCCCCTTATATCACATCTGGAGTGCTTGGTTCAGTTCTGAGCTCTCCAGGACAAGAGACACATGTACATACTAGAACAGACCCACTGAAGGACCACAAAGATGATGAAGTGGGGCATCCAATATCTGAGGAAAGGTTGATTCAGCCTGGAGAAGAGAAGGCTTAGGGGGAATATTGTCAATTTGTATAAATACCTGTTTAGAAGATATAACCAGACTCTTCTCAGTGGTACCTAGTGAGAGGAAAGAGGAAATGGTCACAAATAGAAATACTGAAAATTATAGAATCATAGAACAGTTAGGGTTGGAAAGGACCTTAAGATCATCTAGTTCCAACCCCCCTGGCATAAGCAGGAATACNCGACTCTTCTCAGTGGTACCTAGTCACAAATAGAAATACTGAAAATTATAGAATCATAGAACAGTTAGGGTTGGAAAGGACCTTAAGATCATCTAGTTCCAACCCCCCTGGCATAAGCAGGAATACTCCACACTAAACCGTGCCACCCAAGGCTTTGTCCAGCCTGGCCTTGAACACTGCCAGGGATGGAGCACTCACAACCTCCCTGGCCAACCCATTTCACCACCCTAATAGAAAAGAATTCCTTCCTTAGATCCAATCTAAACCTCTCCTGTTTAAGTTTGAACTCGTTACCCCTTGTCCTGTCACTACAGTCCCTAATTGAGAGTCCCTTTTTTAATGTGACTCTGCTTGAACACCAGAACAGGATGCTCAGAGAGGTTGTGATGTCTCCATTATTGGTGATACTTAGAACCTGACAGGACACAGCCCTGGGAAACCTGCTCTAGCTGATCTTGCTTTGAGCCAAGGGTAGGACTAGGCGATCTCCAGAGTGTCTTACATCTTCAACAGTTCTGTGGTTCTGTGAATGTGTGATTCTGTGGATGGGGGTGTCTGTGCAGCATTTTGCCTTTATTCTCTGTCAGTCACATTAGAAGCCTGGAAGAAGAAATCTACCTCAAATGCACTCAGCAGGCTTCTAAAACCACTGACATCGTCATTTCAGTGCCCGAGAGATGCAGGCACATGGACTGCCTTCCCTGCTGCTCCATGCTGTCTCCAAAGTGCCCTGCTAGTACTTATCTTTCTCATCTTTTTGCACAAAGTATTTTATCCAACAGTTATATTATGGAGATTGTATTATTCTCATGCTTTCCTTTCAGTGTTACTGAGCTAATGCAAAAGTAATGCAAAATAATTGGTCTCCAATCCAGACTTCAAAGTGCACAAAATTTATTCAACAGATTAATTCATGATCTTTACTATTATGATGATACAATAAGTAAGAAAAATTCAAAGTTAATTTTAAGCTCTCTTACTTTGGTTTTACTGGCATTGAAGATTTGCCCTGAAAAACCTTTCCACAGAGAAGAATAGCTGAAGTCTATTTGTCTGTCTTTCCAAAGGAAGAAACAGCATTTAGGCAGACCAATGTTCAGTTCTAGTACATACCACTCGAAAACCAAGCTATTCTTATGTGAAATAAACAATAAACGTATGGGGCATTTTATCTCTGACAGGGTAAAAGCTGGATGAATATAATCATTGCCTGACTTAACCTGGACTAAGCCTCATGTATGTTCATATTACAGACATATGAGAATCTTTGCCCCCTGGATAGGTTTCTAAAATCAATTTCTTTAAAATTCCAGTGCACATAAAGAAATGTGTACATTTTTTGTTATTAGTTCCTGAGTGTTAGATTTGCATTAGATAGAATTAATAATAAGGATAGGATTAAGATATGTTTTAAAAAAGTAGAGAAATAAGACAGTTCTACAGTAATTAGAGCTGAAATATATAATTTCTATTTATTTGTTTTCATAAAGGATACTACCTGTGTTTTATTTGCTTCTCACATAAAACAAGAAATCAGTCTCATTAAATCAGGGAAACAGCATGATTTCTTTTAGTCTGTATCACACAATTTGTAGGTAAATATTATGTTGTTCATTAGAGTTTATGAGACAAAATTCATCAAAATAAGAGCTGAAATTAAATGTTTTCCTGTTATGCATGGTTTTCCTTTTCAACTTTGTTTATTTTGTATATATTTAAAACTGAATGTAGCCATCTACTTTTATGCTCCCAATGAAAAGGGGGTTGATTTACTTGCAAAGATTTCAAGCAGAAGTGCTTGGTAAAACTTTCAGTCTGCTAACAAAAAAGTATTCTACCTGACAAATAGAGAAAAGGAGCAGTTATTTATGCCTTTTTCACTCCCCAAATTGACTAATTTCATACCATACTCCAGAATATGAGTCTGTCAACACCACAACTTGTCTTCCAAACTCTATCCTGGTTTCAAAGGCTTCAAGACGTAGAATCATAGAATAATATGCTACAGTCTAAACCAAGCATGTAAAAAAATAACTCTGCAAATCTAGGCTTATGGATAGCTCTTTTTCTTTGGAATAGCTGCATGCTTTACAGTGAGTCTCATCTGCAAGTGATATGAGAGTTTCTCAAAAGAGTAGTAGTTATGTCCATCACAGATTTTGCACCCTTCCAGAGCAGATTGTTATCCCAATGTCATGACTATTCTATTCTCTACATTTATCTTTCTCAAAATGGATACCATTTCCAGTAACTGACAACAGCATTGAAGCAACCAAAAGAAATTAAAGTTGCTCTGAAACATTCAAAGGAAAGAATAGTATCCAGCCAAGAGTATGGAATCAAAGAGAGTATGTAGGAAACAGCTTAAGAGGTAATACAAACTACCCAAATTTTAATTCCTCTTGTTTGTTCCCCATGCTACAGGCATTTGTATAGAGACACCTGAGCCGAGCTCCAAATGATGCCGGCTCATTGGCTAGAGCAGCTGGAATGTTGCTACACTGCTCCAAGCATTTATTATAGGTGGTGGCAGCTGACTGGGTGTGTTGGGATGGAATGATGCCCCAACACATCAGTTGTTTAAAGCATTTTAAAGCACCCTTGACAAGTCTGGCAAGCCTTCTACCAAGCCCACTCTTCCCCTTTGTCAGAACAGCTCCACCAGCCCCCAGTAGACCTGACCTACAAACTTAGGTCCTGTGTTCAAGGTACCCAAACCCTTGACCATGACACCACTCTTGTAACCAATTATTAACCTGTCCAATCCTCCTAGCTTTTTTAAGGTCCTCCCCTGTATCCTGGAGAACGGATGAAAAAACAATCTGAGCTCCAGAGCCCCTAACCACCTCTCCCAGGGCTCTGTAGTCCTTCGGCAAAATTCTACCTACCTACTTGTGTATACTAACTGTTTGCCCCACCTGTCTACAGACTTTTAGGATTCCATATCAAAATTGGCAAACTAATCTGGTATTTCCCTCTCATCACAGTCAGTAAACTCCATGCCATTTTTTAGTGCTGTAATTTAAACCCACAGTACTATTTCTATCCTTGGTGTGAATGAAAAAATTAAAACCAGCTAGCACCACACATTTCTTTCCTTTTCTTCAGTGAGCTGCTGATTGTTGATACAGTTTAAAACTACTTTATTTGTACTTAAAAAAAAAAAAAAAAAAAAAAAAAAAAAAAAAAAAAAAAAAAAAAAAAAAAAAAAAAAAAAAAAAAAAAAAAAAAAAAAAAAAAAAAAAAAGAAAAAAAAAAGGACTTTGCTAAGTCTTTATCTTCAAATTACTGATCAGAGTTATCATTGACCTCTGGACCTTCTCCAGAAGTGCCCTGTTTCTCATGGATACATGTACAGCTAAGCTCTGGCTAAAGTTGCATTTTGTTTGAAGTGGGGAAGATTCCATCACATCTTCCATACACCTGCTTATTATTACCAGCGTGATGATATCCCTTTTGTAATATATTCCACTGTCTCCTTAAGTTTAGCATGTTATCCACTGTAGTTTCTAGAGATTCTTCTGTAACCAGTTTATTTACTGATGTACTTCACCTTTGTTTACTTCTTACAGAGCCATTTTTTTTCATACAACCTTGCTGAATTGTGTCCTATTTATTGCATGCCATTATTCAGTTCCTTAATGTCATTTTCAAGATCAAGAATATGCTTAATTTATCAAAGTAATTATGAGTTCCAATCCTGCTGTGTACTGTATTTGCAATTCCAGATTGTATTTTACACTCATTTCTTTCTTAAAAATGAAGTACCGAAGAGGCAACCAAAATTTAGCCTCTTGCTGTTATGTTCATATATTTGTTATTAAGGTGAATTTGAGGTAGAACTTGCAACTAAGATTATTCTTCATTATAAGTAAAGAGAAATAAAGAGGCAAGAGAGAGAGAAACTTGTGAGGGAGTGGAAGGAGTTTCTTCTGTTCTGGTTTGCAAGGCTGCTGAATACATTATTGGATCCCTTAAATTAGAAGGTTAAATCAGTTCCCACAGTGGACACACTTCCTTATACTTCCTTTGCTGTTCATCTTTCTTGTGCCTAAAGGCTAAAATTAAGTTAAATGTACCCAGCTTTGCATTCTCTGTGTCCTGCTGTATTTCTTTGCTGAAGATGCCCTTTCCTTCTTCTGTTATTACCCTGGAGATTTCCAAGAGGTCCCAGATTCCACATCTCAGCGTGAACATGTGCATCCTGTATCATATAAGGCAAAATACTTTACACATATCTACAACTGATTCAGTCATTTCCTTCTTGTCCCTCTTATGACCCTATTATGAATACCTCCTCCCCCCTACAGGAAACCCAAGTTCTCTAAGCTGCACCATCTGTATAGCCATATATTTATCTTCAGGATGTGTCTGTCCCTGCTCAGGCTTTTACCCTCTTTGATGGGATTGATAAGAACACCAGCTGAGGTGCCGATTCTCTCATCATCACTTCAGGAGCCTTGCTGTTTCTTAAGGCTTTCTCTAGTTTTTTCCTAGAGTGGTAGCATTAGCTCCCAAGTGAATGAGCCACACGGAGGAGGTGTCAGATGGCTGAATGAGCCTTGACAAACTTGTGCAACAGCTCTGGTTTGGGAAGATTCTCTCCATAAGCATTAGGTCATGAGCACAAATGGATGTTTCTGTTACTGAGAGAAGTGAGTCACCAACCACTACCACCTTTCATTTTCTTCTGTGAGCAGGGGTCATGAACCACTTAGCTGTCAGAGCATGTGTTTTTTTCTCCCTTCAGCACTGCAGTTGGTTTCCCACTCATTGCCAAGACAGTTTACTACTTTTTTTAAGGCTTGATAGATCGCCAGCTGAGGCTGAAGCTCCATCTGCCAGCAATAGTAGATCACAGCCAGCTTTCTCCTTGTGGAGAAATGTGTTCCTTTTTCTTCACTGGGGCTTCTGCGGACCTCAGCTTCTTTGTTCCTGGAGTCTCCACATCTCGTATGTCTATGAAGTCTTTGTTTTCCCTCATGCTTCTCAGCTCACCCTCCCTTCCTGTAATTCTACCGTTTGATTTCTAGAAGATTACACTTCCTGGTTCTCTGGATTCTGCTATAAACCACATTGACTAAAAATCCAGACTGTGTCCCATATAAAAGCATCTACGTTTGTGTTCCTAGTCTGGACATAACTCCTGTGCGGGCAGGTAGAGGAACAGCTGGCTGCTGAGTCAGCCCTAGCAAGGAGAAATTACTCAGCCTCATTACCCTATTTTCCATAGCTCTGTTAACTCCCTGAACACTGGCTTATTTCAATTTCCTTATGAAGTATTCTCTTGTTGCCATCTGTTGCTGGTTAAGTGATCCCAACCTTTCTATGGGAAAGGGGGTTTCCAAGTAAGTCCTTGATTTAATACTTCAAAGCTGAAACTGAATTTTTAATCAAAATATGATGCCCTGTCAGCTGATGGCTTGAAGAGGATTTTAGTCACATTTTACTAATCAGCATGTCTCAAGTAGTAGCTAACCCTCACTAAGAATGCCTCTGAGCCACCACAGTTAAGATCAGATTAATAGTGTGGAATAAACCTCTGTGCTTAAGCACAATGGGCTGTCCAGGTCTCCACTCACTTCTGGGACGGACTTCTCCATTGAGCTCAGCAGCAGCCCCTCTGCGTATATCCAGGGCTGCAGCTAAACTCCCTGTATGCTCCTCAACAGCTCCTATGTTGGTATCTTTTATGAGGCAAATGAAGAAAACCAAGCTTAATAGTTTTTTGTCAGGGGGTGTGAAGAGGAATATAAAGGAAAGAAGAGGAATACAAAGGAAAGAGGCAGTTGATTCTGACGTAGGCTATTGGGTTAGTGGTACTGGGATTTTTTCTACTGATTTTGGTAGTCCTCAGAACAGGCTGATTGTTAGTCAACTACTATTACAATTGTGTTCTAAATTAAAACTCCTTTCAAAGAGACACCTGTGAACCAGGTGTTACTTATTCCTTGACAGAAAAAAAAAAAATTAAATTAAACAGACTTCTTCTAGAGAGTCTTCTGAGAGTTACTGCTAAAGAGCTCAGCATAAGGTTATGGCTGCTATTATTTCAGTTGGAAACCTCGGCCAAGTACTTTGGCAGGTTCTTAAAATCTCAAATTCTTAAAAATCCACCCAGGTCTTTCATCCATCAGCTGAATACTGGAGATGTGATGACAGAGGAAGGTGTGGAGAGACTGCAAGAAAAAGTATGAAAATGGCAAAGCTTATTTTTCCACTTTGTTGTGTGCCTGTTTCTCTACATGAAAGCAGAATTATGTCTATTGTATGATAGATTTTCCAGAGCAATATGCAGTACACAGTATCCTGGTTTTTTTTTCTGCTGTCATATTTTAATTCTTGATAAGCATTACTATATTTTCATCTGCTTAAGCCTGACAGAGGTTTTTAAGTGCTCTGGTTACCACAAAGCTATCAGTGGTCTCAGTATACATTTAGGCAAAGGGCCAGAATAACACTNACACAGTATCCTGTTTTTTTTTTCTGCTGTCATATTTTAATTCTTGATAAGCATTACTATATTTTCATCTGCTTAAGCCTGACAGAGGTTTTTAAGTGCTCTGGTTACCACAAAGCTATCAGTGGTCTCAGTATACATTTAGGCAAAGGGCCAGAATAACACTTGCTAAATGTTATTCATCAGATGCAGCAGGCAGAAAAAAACCTCAATATTCTATTTTAATTTCATAAAAAAATAACTACCATTTTGTTATATTTTTAACTTTAAAGTATTGCTGCATCCTCAAGCTAATTCCTCTCATTCCTGCTTTTATCTTTTATGTTTGTACTCTCAATGCAATTTCTGTAACAATCTCACTTTTCTTGTGCCTGTCCTACCAGATTCCTGATTTTCAAATCAGGAGAAGAAAGGGAGCAAGAGTTTTCCTGGATTTTCTCAAAACTGATGAAACAGCAACATTATTTTAGCTTTTAAAAGAAACTCCTGTATTTACTTGTCTTGGTTCAGCGACTATTTTTTTTTTCTCTTAAACATATTCCAACTATTTAATGTTTTTAATTCAATATAATCAGTCCTTTTTGTGTCAGTGACACTCTTCAGGTTCTCTGAAACTCTCCACAGTCTTAACAAAATGCTGGTTTTAATACAGATGCACTGTCCTTTTTCAGAATTTTTCTATTTTGTCCTCTTCTGGTTCACTTCAGTCATTTTGACCCTTAATTCGTAATCTCCTTTAGCAAGTCCTTCCCCCCCCCCCCCCCCC
>NDXB01002411.1:47610-63637 GCA_002631895.1 Agapornis roseicollis
TTTAAACGTTTTTTTTTTTTTTTTTTTCTGTGCATCATTTCTTCTTTATCTTTGATAATAATTCAGGGTATGTTTATGACTGAAAGTCACATCATTCTGGGGTTTTCCTCAGCTGACCTTGCATTTTTGTAATGTCATTGCAACATGGAGAACTGTGAACACTGACATAATGGTACGAACTGTATTCTTCACTTTAGCCAGTGGCATGGATACAGGAGACATTTTGCTGTAACCATCATTAAGAAATTAATATTTTTGTCACTGGCTGTATGGAAGCCAAGCTTAGTCAAAACCTTATATAAATGCTTCCTTTTCATGAATTAAAACTTGTTCCTAGCCACATCCTTTCAAAATTTTGGCCTGGGTGGCTACATTCTGGCTTGGGTTTTGATGTGCTAGATAATGCGAAAACAATAAAACTGTATGTGCTGTAGCTGTTAAGTGGTTTAACCAGGAGATTAATCTTGTGGATTACAAAAATTGAAGAACAAAGGAGAAACTGTCATTGAATATGAGTTTGTGAAATTTGTCATTTTTAGTTCAGCAGAGACAACATGTTTTAGTAGAGATACTACCCATATTGAAATGCACAGGAGAGTAATTGTCATGGCCATAATAAGCTCTCTTCCCAGCATGGATACTGAATGGTAGAGAAATGTGACAATTTAGCTTCTTTCTCGTATAGCTATATCAACACAAGTAAGTCTATCTCTTCCACCTGTCAGCAGAAGTAAATTTATTCCAAGCGATATTCATACATGGTGCTTAAGTAGCAAAGAACACTGATTCTTCACTGATTTTTCCACTTCGGTTCAGCTTCACTGAAAGCCCACTTGCCTCACCAGCAACAGGATGGTTAGAGATTATTCCAATCTCCATTACACAGAGAAAAGGTTTAAAGGAATTGCTTACTATTCTGTGAAGTTACCCTCTTAATTTCCAGGGCTGCAAGTGACTCAGCAGTCTGCCTTGCTGCTAGGAACTGTGGTACCGCTAGTATCTGCTAGGAACTGCTGTACAACTCTATGTGGTATCTTTGTACTGCTCTGATCTACATCATATACACACACTAGCTATTCAGAGCTGCTTTCAGTGTGCAATTGAGCTGGAGCTGAGGAAACTGAACCCTTGGAAGACTTGGCCTTGGTTGCTTCTTTTGAAATAATATCAGTATTAAACTTAGCAAACCAAGAAAATCTTGAAACTTTTTAAAGTTAAGTAAAATATCTACTCAGGACTCAATTCATGTACAAGTACTTCATTCCCCGTTTTTCACAGTCAGCAGCATCTTCTCTGAAACATTTAACTGAGCCAAGAAATGAAATGTTGAATAAGACATCCTTGATGCTAGCTAACACCACAGTTGACTTTATACAAAATAAGCAGCAATGTGCTCAGAATCTGAGGACTGTGAGGTGTAATTAAAAAAATGTCTTTCTCCAGTAATGACCCTTAGATGCCTTAATCTTTAGGTTCTTGAATGATAAATGGTGATTTTTATTTTTATTTTCTCACCATCCTCTCTTCCAAAAGGAAATGTTGAAGCCAAATTCACAAAAGGCAGATCCTGATGTCCTGATATAGCTAAAGCCACTATTTGGTGTCAAAGGCAGATTTCAGATTTCTAGGGAATGATTTTCCTTTCTGTTATAATTTCAGAGCATTTTGTTTAATGCTCAGGCAGCAGCACACAGATAGTGTAATAGGACATGAAAATGGATAACAATTTATTCTTATGTTACAGTCTGAAGACTTTTTATATTGCTAGTCTTGTTAAACAAGCTCTAGGGTGAAGGAGAATGTAGTGCATCATGCCAGGGAGATTACAGCAATGCCACAAGTATGAAAATAGATGGGTTCCATATATCACTCTACTGGTTCATTCCTCCACCTAGAAGCTACTTATCCAGTGACCATTTTTTAACTTTATATAAACAATCCAGTGCTGAAGACAGATTGTTCATAACGTTCACATTTTTGTGTTCACCCATCCCAGCAGCTAAAGAATGTGCAGTTATTCCTTCATTTCTCCTTTTTATTTTGGCCAGAAAAGCTGCCCTGACTTGAGAAACATCTTGCTAAAGATTTGTCAAGACTGGAATGTTCTTGGAAAAATACTAGTTTTCTACAAACAGACATTTCCAAGAATAAATACTTTGATGAAATATTCTTGACTAGCTTGACTAAGAATCTGAGATGCTATATTGGTAACTCCTTTTCATCTTTATTAAAAGTGAAGCTAGACCTGGACTCTTCATCTAGAAAAATGCAATTGGAAGGGAACATGACAAGATGTATAAAACCATGGATTGTTTGATTGAATCATATAAGGTAGATTAATTATTATCTCAGAATGGAAGAACTAGAAAGCAGCCAGTGGTAGGAAGAGACACTGCATATTTGAACTAAATCAACTGATATAGTTGGAAAATTGTCACGGTTGTATCTGTGGACCATAGTAAGACAAAATACAATGAGGGGAAATACTGAAATTAGCTGGCAACAAATTAAAAACAAGCAAACAAAAAGATGAAAATGAAGCTTTGAATCAAAACAAAATAAAGTTGTATATTTCATTCAAAAAGATGCAGTACCTCTAGATTATCAGAAACTGGAAGCGCATAACAGGGAGGAGAGCACTTTACATGTGACTTACTCTTCTTTCCTAAGTATCCATTGCTGCTGATTGTAAGAGTCAAGTTACTGAACTGGATGAACCTTTGGTCTGACTCAATAAAAGAAGGGCCAAGATCATGTAGATAGACTTCCCTTGAGAAGAAAGGTGTTGATTTCCTATAGAACAATAAAGAATAGGGTGGAGGTGTGTGTTTTTTAGTATAGTTTTTATAGCAATGTCACTAATTTTAGCATATCAATATGACTTTGCTACTTAATATTAGAAATGATAGCAGCAGATGAAGTGCCTCATGAAATCCTGCACTTCTGCGGTAGTGTAACTTACCATCTTCAGTACTGAAGCAAGGTTATGACAGCTGCCATTCTTACTGCTGTTCTTGCCTGTTTGGTATGGTACCCTTCCTTTCCACTGATGACTGGGTCACAGACAGAAAATAATAGTGCTGCTGAATCCTTGATTGCCATAAGATAATTAGTTCATTCAGGCTATGAAATTTCTTGTCTTGTGAGGAAACATCTCCTGGGTTAATCACCTGAGTTATACCAGTAAAGAGGCCTCCAATAACTTCTAGGATATCTTAGCAGCTTATTTTAGTACCATGACAATGCTATCTCTATGGTGACTTGCTCCCTCTGAAAACAGAAGTTTTAGCTTATGCTCCCCATTTATGCAGTAATCAGCCCACTATTTCACATTTACTGTTAGTGCTATGGGTTAAGTACTTGTTCCATTCAGCTGTGAAGGGCTGCCATGCACTGTGGATGTGTTAGAAACTGCTTCTATTTGGACAATTGTTTTCCTGGCAGCTTTTTTGTTTCTACACAGAATGAAATAATTGAAGTGCTTCAGTGATGGGGTTATATTTATTCTTTTTCACCTTGCTGTGAGATTTTGAAGCAAGAGCAATGTTCTGCCTTCTTGTTAAGTGTAAAACTTTTCATATGCCTTCAGGGGATGACTGAGCATGTGAGCAGTTGCATTCTGAGATCTGCAGCACTCAGGTGTCTCGCTTTCATTTACACAGAGGTTATGCTCAATGCCACTTTTGCCAAGGGCTATTGTTTTGCTTTTCCAAATGTACTCTGGGTAATTCTATAAACTGCATTCAAATACATGGATTGTGTGGTAAATAACTCTGGTACATAAAGTCTAAACCCAAGAAAGGTCAGACAATAGGATATGAGGATGCATAAGCCTTTTTCATTACATGCAGAAAACAACATCTGTTTTTCCTTATTTCAGTTTTACTTTAACAGATACTGGTCAGTTAATGGTTAGACAGTAATTTACTATTATTAAACAGGTGGGCCACTACAGCACAGAAAGGAATTTTTTTGAGCCAGTGGAAAATGATGCTGTACTACAAAAAATGCAGTGCACACACTGCTCAAGGGCTGTGGAAAGGCAGGTTCAGAAATGCTGCAACACTAATAAGCTACTCTGGAGACATTTACCATTCAAGTGCCTCTAAAATAGATTCAAGTCCAAAAGTGCTTCACAGATAGTGATGCTGAGGAGTTAATAGACCACATTTTGGCCCTTGGAGCATCCCATCTGGCAGCACACAAAAGTCCAGAGAAAAAGTCACAGTGTTTGAGCTAATTCTTCAAAAACCAAACAAACAAGTATGTTGTGTTTGTGGACAGATGTATGTTGCTCTGCTTGAGAAGAGAGAGACCATGGAGCAGCAAACTCTGAATATTTGATTATATTTCAGATTTCATTCATATCTTGAGCTTAGAAGTGGATGTTAGAAGTGTATTTTTTGTCCAGCAATTGTTCGTGTTGAAAACAAAATCAGATTTCCCAGCTAGTAAGGAAGGGCTTTCTGTATCTATGTAGTTTGCAAAACTACATAACTACGTTGAGTTACCAGTGGTACTTCAGAGATATCAAAGAACATTAGTGCTTAAAAAACCAGACTCTTCCAGCTGTAACTTCCTCTAAAACAAACTTGTTTTTTCTTTAACATGTGAGGAGGACAGGTTGGAGAATATAATCACCTTATGAATTAGCTGTCTTCTGTTTAGATATGGGTAGCCCAGGGTGGGACAGTTTTAAATCCCTTATGTTTTACATGTTACTGCACTGGATAGACCTCACTGTGATAAAGTGTTAATGGAACGAGCAAGGTCAATGAATTCTGTGGGAGTAGGCAAAGATAAAGGAAGGACTTCACTCCAGGATCCTTTAGGGTAGTGCATGCTCTTACTTCCTGCATGATGACATGTTGGTACCTGGGAAGGTCACAGTTTGGACTTTTGTCCCAAATTCCCTTCCGCCCCTATGTTTACAAGCCCCTGCTGTCAAGCATTGCTTAACTAATCAGTTTATATATGGCCATGATTAATTTCTTGTGGGATTACATTCATATAAGAGCTCTCCAAAAAAAAAGGGACAAAGTCAATGAGGAGAATTGCTGAGTATGGAAGAGAAAATGTTTGCCCAGGAAAAAGAAAAATAAAACCAACCAACCAATCAGATTATCTTATTAAACTCTGAGAGTTCTTCAGTCTAGATTTAATTATTTCCATTATCTTGGCTTTCTGTAAATACATTAGCCTTGTTACATATTTCAAACTCCTGTTGGCATTGATATGATCTTACAAGTTAGAGATGAAAGAAGCCTATCAGATAATGTAGCTATCTCCCTGCTGATGCAAGACGAGTCATTGAATTACTTATGCTCATTGAAGAAGAGAGACCTAAAGGGTTGAACCTGCCCTTTCAAGGGTAATTCATATAAAATAAAATCAGCAACTGTTAGTATAATATTTTGAACATATGAGATTAGTGACTGAATTTCCAAGAGAAATTCACAGTAAAACCGTAAAAATTACAGGTTGATATTGCATCTGCAGTAACAAACAAATAGTATACAGCTGTAATTATAATTCTTATAAGCACTTAATAGTACTAAGCACAGTCAAATAATATTAAGTTTCTGAAAGGCACAGCAGAGCAGATAAATATTATACTGCTCTTTATTCAAGAAACATTTTAGAACTTTAAGGCTCCTTTTTTCTGGTCTTTGTCCAGTGTGTGACTTGCTGTTATTTTCCTACAGATTCACTCCAGTTAGGCAGCAGATCAAACTAGATAGACAACTGTAGGTCTTGTCTTTTGGAGACTATGTTCACTGATGAAAGCAAACTGCATCTTTCTGGTTGCTGAGGTGCACCAAAGTGCACCTCTGAGAACTGAAATGTCCAGATCAAGCTGCTGCTTGAATTATGCACTGGGATTTTTCTGTCTTATTCTTTAACATGGAAATTTTCATACAGCATCTTACATCATGATGCCTTAATGCAGTAGGATACAGCTGGGAGATACATTACTCAGGAACTTGAAAACACCCCAGTTTGTGTATCTGCAGTAACCAGTTTCCTTAAATGAACAGTTTAAAACTGGAAGCAAAATACCAAAAGGAAAATAATTTTAGAACAATAAGTCCTCTCCATGCCCTCATTACCAAAAATCCCATCATTTTGAAGTGTGGATTGAACATGTCTCTTTTACGCACATACCATGAAAAGGGTCTATTTCCAAACACCCTGCAAGAAATTCCTGCCTCACCTCTGGAGAGGGTATTTCTATTTTGCCATTGATCCTTGGTGGTCCCTTATACCCAGGCCAGTAAAAATAGTGTTCGTGGCCTTGGAGTCAGGATCTTGCATCCTCACAGGTTAAAGAATATCTGTTGTCCCTTCACAGTGTCTTGGCATTTACTACAGACCTCATATCTTATCTCACACCATTCTTCATTCTTATTTGTTTCTCTTATAGCTGCAGTCAGGATAAACTGGCATGTTTACACAATAATTATTGAATAGCCAGGTCACATGAACTACTCATAAATCATTGCAAAACATTCCCATAAACCATCACACTGATGTTAAAACAAATTTATCCTGAAAAATAATTGTCAATTTTTATATTGCTGTCTCCCTCCATAGGCGTATTTCCTTCTTTCCTTGCTCTACTGTATATGCTTCCCATTTAACAAGTTATGTAAAAAAAGTTCTAGCAATTCATCTGATGGCTGGGCTGCAGTTATTTATAATTATGGAATATTCTTGGGTGTTTGTTTTAAGTGAGCTGGAGAGCTGCTGGTTTTGTTTTTTTCTAGTAGGCGGCTCATTACTTCATAAATCTGTGACTGAATGGGAATTGTGGCTGGGGAGCAACTGTGCTGCTTCATGCATCATGACCAAGTGTGTGTGGGAGTCAGGAACAGCACCTCTCTGGACCAGCTGCTCCATCCATCTGCAGCTGGGTCTAGGTACAGTGATCTACGGTCAAGATCTGTACTGGGAGTATTTTTATCGCTGTTTTATAGCAGCTGGTATGAATGACAGTAGAAAAATGAACGATCAACTTCCTAACCATCAGGAACAAACTAAGAAAGAAAAATAAGCATAAAAATTAGCACATTTTTGTTAGAATTGAAGACACACTTTGAAGTTCAGTTTCTCAGAAGAGCTACTGTAATCCTACGTATTTATTGGTTTGTCACTCAGCTGAAAATTTGCTTTAACCAAAATCTGGCACAAAAATATATTTGAGTAGCAAATGATGTTTGTAATTTCAGATGCTTTTATGTCCTCTTGAAACTGAAGAATAACTATTTAAAAAGTATTACTTGAAGCTACTCTTTTTTTGCTGCTTATGGAGAAAAATTAGGGTAAATGATGAGACTGAGTTATTTTTAAAATCCAGGTAAAGTGGGATTGCTTGTCAAATGTTGAGTATATACTTTCAGTCCATGTGGAATCCAGCCTATGTTAGCAGTAACTAAAGTTGTGTTAATAAAAAGGCCAAATTCAGCTTGCTATACATTTAGTGGAGCAATTGATTTTTCTTTGTTACCCTTGTTTCATCAAAATACAAGGAGAAATATTTTTGTACGACTCTGGCTTTTTTTTTTTTTTTCCCCTAAATTTTGAGTTTAATTAATCATGAGGGATCTCAACACATTTTAGATTATATCTGCAGCTTTCCTGGAGGAGGCTCTGTATGATGCGGTTCTGCAGCTCCTGCCAGAGGAAGTATTGTCATCACATATGAGTCTCCCTTGTAATACATCCACAACGGTATAATGCAACATTGCACAGAAAGTGAGATTGAAGCTTTTTTTCAGAGTTTTCTTAAAAAATTAGCTCCTTTTCTTTAGACTTTTGTTCCAGAAAACAGAATGGACAAAGATGTGAAAGGCTGGTGCTTCCATGGGTGGTGCTTGTGAAGAATATTCTTGGCTTCTGCGTAGAATTCCCTTTCATTGAGGAAGGGAAGAAACAATTTTATATGTTTCAGAGTCTACCTCCTCTTCAGAAAAACTCATAAAAATTCCTCGGAAAAATAACTCTTGAATACAGCAACTTGGATCCCATTCTGAAGATCTATTTATCAAGAAGATAACACCTGCAAAGCAAAATCTCTTCACTGTGTGGTGTTTTCCTTGAAATGGCATATGCTGAACAGAGTGTTTCAGAGCACTACTGCTGTGCTCAGCCTCTCTCAGAAAAGAATTCCCTGCCCATGAACAATAGTCATGTAATTGCCAAGTCCTGATGTGTCCATTCTCAGTTGTGCATTATGGCAAAGGAGAATTAAAATTCTCACAGCACTGGCGATCCCCACATTGCCACAGTGAGCTTTTTACCATATTGGATTTAGCACAGATCATTTCATGGAATAACCTTCTTAAAATATTGACAACATACAACTACTTCTGAACCTCCCACATAAACATGCTTGCTCCCTTACTCGTTTGCTCTGGTTTAGAGAAACAAAGAAGTATCGGGTTGGCTGGTCAAGCATTAGAAACACTATTATTTTGTTCACATAAAAAATAAATTCAAATGTCCTATTCACTTTTTGGACAGATTTTTTCCTGCATGTGACTCTGGAAACATAATGGACACAATTTGATCAGAATCAGGAGTAAAATGGAGATACCAAAGTATGAAATGTCTTGGGGAAGTCTCCCTGTCATAATTGAGTTCCTTGAACCTTTTGCAAGATTCTGGTTTATGTCTCTTTTCAATTTATAAACTTAGCTGAAAATCTGATGCCTTTTAAGAGGATATACATTTTTTTAACATTAATACAATTTGTGTCTGTCCTATTTCCTCAGGAAAAGCTTAATTCAAAGTGTAGCTTTTCTTCTCTCCTTCAGGAAACAAAACCCACAATTGTTCCAGTTACCTTTATATAATTTAGAAATAAATTATTAGTTGCATTTCATACTATTTTGCATCAGTCTAATGAAACAATGCTGTAACCAAGATGGAATAGCATAAAGCATTCAGGAAAGCTTGTTAAAGGCTCACTGTGTTGATACTAAATATAGGAAATGAACATAGTACCTGGGAAAGATGGTTATTCTGGGAATATTCATGGGTTGTCTTTGAGAATTCATGCCAGACAGTGAACTGCTCTGGGCAGGGCTGAATCCTCCTGCACCAGCTGAGCTTCTTGCCCTTTCTGTTCAGAGTGTTTTAATCCCTGGATGACAGTGATGTGGCTGCTAAAATTACCAAGAAGGTGCAGGAAAGGTGGGGGGAAAGTCACCCCTTAATCACAGCCCCTCTCAAAGGGGCTTATATCTCAAAATTCAGAACAGTCATTTCAACATAAGAGAAGAGCATCTATGAGATATGAAAGAGTCTAATCTGAAAAAATCAGCTGCTCTTTCATGGCCATGCACAGTTTAGAGCTAAAGAATTAGAAAATGCTACTGTATATTCGATGGGAAAAGAGGTCTCTTTAGTGTTTTCCAGTCAGCAGTGACAGTCTGTCTTCCCTGAGCTTGGTGCAGAGGGTCAATTTGAATCCTCTGAAGTGCCAAGAGCTCCATCTGCTCTTCCATCTGAAATGGGAATATTTTTGCTCTTTTTTTTTTTAATCTTGATTTGGTCTTTCGGTGTTTGTGTTAGAACACACAGCCCAGATGCCAATAATGAGGAAAATATATTAAGTGATAAGGGAAAAAACAGAGAAATTAAAATGAACGAGGTAGGAAAATTGTAAATGGAAAATGGAAGCTGATTGCAATATCCAGCCCAGGTGTGGCTGTGAATTAAAGTGCTTTCCTAAGAGATTCCAACAGATATATCCCATAATCCTACACATCTGGGAAAGTGTTGGTCAAGACAGTCCTGGAAGTTGTGCCAAAAACACCTTAAAGATATTCCATACAAAGATCCAGCTTGCTATATACTCCAGCTGCTGTTTATTAGAGATGCTCATATTTTATGTATGCTAGCACACAGGAATTCTGTTACAGGCAAAACTGTATATATAGATTTAGATTCATTGATTGTATATTCCACTTAGGCTTTATTGAAGCATTTTTCTGTATGTAACCACAGAGGTACAGTTTCTTAGTTGAAACAGAAACATATGTATATACCTACACAGGCACATACATATAAAAGAATGCTTTAATTTTCCTTAAAACAAATGAAAAATGTCAGTGCTTCTCCTAATTAAAAAAAAAATAAAAATATCACAGGAATATTTCATTCCTCTGTGAAAACATTCCATTGTTTTGTTTTCACAGACACCTTCAGCTTTTCCAAATCCAGTGAATTTGAAAAGCCACTATTCTGCTCTTGAGAAATTAACCATAATCATTTGCTAATGCATGAACCAGTCTTCAGTACAGAAAAATTATCTGACTTTTCTTGCTCTGTACAAGAAGACCATGGCCAAAGGACATCAGAAAACATGCTCATATTAAACCAAGTTCTTTCAGGAAGGAGGTAGAGAGGATAGGAAGTATTAGCCATGCAGCAACTGGTAAATATCAGTACTTTTAAAATGTTACTTCTCTCTCTCTTCCCTCCTTTTCCTTTTCCTTTTCCTTTTCCTTTTCCTTTTCCTTTTCCTTTTCCTTTTCCTTCTTTCCCTTTTTAATTTAGTTTTCCTTTCCCTTTTGTTATTTTTCCTTTTCCTTCCAATTTAGCAGGTGGCAAAAAGTCCTAGATGCTGGTGGTTTTAATACAATCCATACTATGAAAATGATTCTCTCATACCTTTGCNCCCTTTTTAATTTAGTTTTCCTTTCCCTTTTGTTATTTTTCCTTTTCCTTCCAATTTAGCAGGTGGCAAAAAGTCCTAGATGCTGGTGGTTTTAATACAATCCATACTATGAAAATGATTCTCTCATACCTTTGCGCTATTAACAACTTTGTTTTCAACACCAGATGTCACTGTAGTAATAGAAAATCTTAAAATATTTGTAGAATTTGTGAAAAAAGCAAATTTGTTACTGAATATAAGAAAATAATTCCAGAAATATGCAACTCCATAAAATAGAGTAGCTGGCACAAGCATATAACTTTGAAAGCAAAGATAGTGATTACATGGAGATAATATAACTTTAACCATAATATGCTGAAACTAAATTAACCTATTTCTATACTTAATAGTTGCCATAGCATTCCAAGGTTACTTTTAAACAGCATCACTTATCAAGTGATAGAAAACTTAAATAGGTAAGTTCATCAAACCAAAACAATTATGCTGCTTCACTGAAACTGAACTTGCTGTGAACTAGAACAATTCCACTGAATTTATCAGTGTTTGGGGGTACACATTAAATTCATCGGTAGATATCAAATATATTTGATATTCCAAATAGCTTTGGAAACAACATTTCACTGCAGTGTTTCACAGAGGTTACTTCAGCATGTCAGAAAGGCTTCAATGCATTTTAACAACACTAAATTGTTACACTTTGCACTGAATTTGTTTGCTATTTTTACCACGTTCATGGGTTTTGAAAAGGCTTGGAGTCTTTAAAACCAGGAATAATATTCAGAAATTCTTTTTACAGAAAAATATTTCTATTTTTAGACCAGCACTATAAATAACAACAAAAAGATTCAGAGAAAAAACACTTGTCTTTTTTCTCTGTTCTGATAATTCTGATGCATGAAGGGAAATAAGGGTATTATAAAATAATTTTGTCTAAAATGCTTGCTGAAGTAAAGGTACACTGCTGACTATTTAAAAATATGCTAGGTGTTTCAAGGTAACAAGTAAGAAATGAAACATGACTACTAATAATGAAGCAGAAGGAAAAGATAAAAATACAGAAAAAAGATATTAGAGGGAAGTAAGGCATGACTGAAGGAGTAGAGCTGAGCCTGGAAAAGTAGGGAGGAAATGTGCTGTTTTAAAGTTTGTCTTTCTTTTCTCACTACCTGAATCCATTGTTATTGGTTGTCATGGTTAAAATTCATTTTCTCCTACAAGAGTTTGTTTTGTCCACCACAGTAATGGGTAAGTGATCTCACTGACTTTAGCTCAACTCACAAGCTTTCTCATCACCCTGCTAAGGAAGGGGATTGAGGGAGCAGCTGGATGGGTGTTTGTCCCTTAGCCAATGCTAATCCAATGCATATCTAAAGATACATTAATATCAGGGGTGTACTGCTTTTGTTAAAATGTTAACGTGCTTTGATGTTTCCTTCCTCAAAACACTTTTAATCATACTTATAGACAGAAAACTGTCTTCAATAAAAGGATCTACCTTCATCAATTTCCTTGGCATAATACGGTTATGGTACTGAAATTGGTGATATGCTCTAACATGTTTTGGTTAGCTGTTCTTTTTTTTTTTCCCATGAAAGGAAAACCCTAGGTTGTTTGCATCACAATAAATGCAATATATTAAAATGTCAACATTAGTTGAATGACATATCCATTAAAGCAACCGGAAAACTTTTGAAAACTTTTGAAATCACTCTGCTAATTGTCATGAACGTTGTCCAATGAAACAGTTCGGGAAATATAACATGTCCGTTTATACCAGGGTCATGAATAAATCTGTTCTCTTCAATCACATTCTTCACTCTTCTATTTTCACAGAAAGGCTGTGAAGTTGAATTCATCTTTGATTCTCCAGATGTGAAGCTCAGGGGTTTTTTTAACATCTTTCAGCACAAAAGAGAAACACCTTATACTTCTATAAGGCAACAACTGTAAAGTAAATTGATAGAAACAAATACCTTCTGCACATTTAAAAAATAAAAGAACTTCTAGCCATAGGTTGTTAAGAGGTCAGAGATGTGAATGGGCTCCTAAAGATATGAGGTAAATTCATGAAGGAGTAATCTGGACATAGTCAGGAAATAAAAGGTCTGAAATATAAAGTCTGGTTTGAGAAGTTTCATATTCTGAAGATTATGCAAATGTTCATATATAGTTCAATCCACACCTTGGTGTCTTATCCTTGTAGTTGTCCATGATGGAAACAGAACTATTACACTGTACTTAGGCTTTTTCTTTATATTCTAGCATCATTAACTCTTGATCCACAGTAAACAGAAGTATTTCTACCTACCAATACACAGAATGCCTGGTGGACATTTTATGAAAGTAGAAACTGCAAAAGCAGAAATAAAGTATGAGTCTCTGAGAAAATGAGCGTCTTTCCAAGTTGTCTTTAATAAGCTCAGTAATCCTAACTCTTATGGCATATACTTTTTAGCTGAGTTGATTTCATAGCTGGTTATTTACCTTAAACCAAGATAAGCAATCATATTTTGCCTTATAAATCAGCCCAGGCAAGACACTAAAACAGTTTGATGTCTCAACTGATGGGCCATAACTACTGTAGCTGTCTGAAGCTGAGAGTGAATGACTAGGTACCTGCAGTATAGCAGGCAAGGTGTTCCTTGGTTAGTTGATGTGGTATTCCTCTATCAAGATCCAATCTAACTAGCATTTTTTCTTTAAAATACAAGTAAGGCAGGACTCAGAGAAGCACTTAAGTGATCAGCTACACTTATCCTCTGGGGTTTGCTCTGTATCACTGATCTCCCAGATGTACAGCCCAGGTATGACAGAAAAGTAATGATGCTTCTATCTGGGCAGTCACCTAAAAAACATGACTTGCCAGAGGGCTGGCAAGTTGGTATCTCAAAATCTCTGGTGTTTTCCATAGGCGAGAATAAGCCCTGAATTACTGTTTCTGCAGTCTTATTTTAAGGTCCAAATACACTCTTCTTCAATGTGATATGTTTCTCAATTATGTCTTCCTAATTTTGAATAAAGCTTTTCTGATAAATTACAGAAACTTTTCTAACTCTTATATGTGTACTTTCTTCTATTAATATTTAGTGAGGCTGTAGTTAGACAAGAATGGAATTTCAGATGTTCACAGAGATGGTAGCTAAATCAAGCTAACGTGTTCTCATTTAATACTTTGAATATATATGCAAGTTTGGAACAGATTTTTCGTTTCAATGTTGTATATAATAATAAGGGAAAATTATATATCATCTTGACATGTCAGATTCCTCAACCACCTTCCTCCCCATGTCTGAAAGTACTTGGAAATTTGGAAACCTTTGAGTAAAGAAATCTTGTCAAAAAAAGTATTTTCCCATAGAACTTAAACAAAAAAAAAAGTGTTTCTGTGTCCAAGAAAAGTTCTGTGGGCTTAAGGTACCTGAGAAGCTCAAATTTTTCAATAAACATATATATACAACACTCATGTCAAGTAGGAAAATACTATAATCCGCACTTCACAGATAATATATGAAGGTGAAAGGAGGTGGAAAGTCAACTTTTCAAAGTAGTGTTGACCTAATGAATTTTCCTGACTTTGGAAGAACTACACAAACCAAATGTTGGAGACATGCTCATTTCTAATGAAAATGTTTACAAATTAAGAAAAGACCTGCCTTTGGAAAGATTCCTAGTATCCCATCTGATATATGTTCTCAGAATGGATCTTAAGCCATATATTTTAGACTGGCAAAACTATGATTATGCTGGCTGAATTTGTGCCCTCTTCCCTAAACTAGAGACATTATCTAGGCACATGCAAGGTTTTCCTAGAAAATGTTGTCTATGCTAGCAGTCTGTCTTGCCATAGTTCTGACAATCACTTTGTCACAAAACTTAACCAACTATGGCAAGCCAGAATTTATTGTGCAGACCTGGCCTCTACGTCAGTGTCTAGACCTGATATACCACAGTATGGCCAGGGAAATGTCTGATGGAATTCCTGATCCAGAGTAGTATCTGCAGTGGGCTAAGAGCGCACCAAATTGTGAACACTGCTGTGTACCCCTCTTAGAATATTGGCGTTGTGGATGGATTAATTTAAACACACGGAGGATCCATTAGGCTGTATTCCAGGCATTTTTTTTTTTTTTTCTGGGGAAAAAGCTTGGCAAATCTTTGAAAGACCAAAAGTTACCTAGGATTTCAGCATGAGTCAATAAATGTTTGATTTTTACCATTCACCCATCCCCAGAGAAGATAAGGTCTTCCATATGGGAATCCATAACGGATAGATTTTTGGGTATGTTTACTGCAAAGTAAAAGTACACATTACTAAGGAAATACCCACAGCTATTTAAAATGTTAGTGTTGTTGTTCACTGTCATTTGGTGAGAGTTGTTTGTCATCATTCATTTAAATATTGGTGCTTTTGTTTCCTATCTTATCCAACTTCAGGCATAAGAAAATAAGGCAGCTATGTAGGATAAGACTGCAAAATACTGGGGATCTAATGCTTATTTTCTTGGGAAAGCCATGTTAGTAACACTTTCAGAAGTTGCACTATTTCACACAATAACCTCTGCCAGACAACCCAAGAATTTCAGAATTAATTCCCCTTCCCAATTCTTTCACACGTTTTATCTTTCCCATAGCAGAATGGAGGTGGCTAAATCTCCTTTCATAACTCCAGTAACAAATTTAAGATTTACTACCTTTCTAGATTTCTACCCTAATTATAAATGACATCATTTAGATCTCAGTTCAAATTCAGGTAACTGAGTCTCCAAGCCAATGTTCTTAGTTTCTTATTTATTTTCTTATGCTTTGCTTCGTTCTGAGGACCACTGCAAAAGCACATTGACAAACAAGTAGAAAAACCCCACAAAAGTAATGCTCACATGCTGCATAGGAGTACTGAGACCTTCCACTCCAGAGAGAAATATCTCAGATATGGAAGGAAGTGATACATGGACAGCAATATTTCACACTCTTTGCTCATCTAAACTGCCCACAGAATCATGTTTTATAGGAGCAATAAAACAAGTGGAATGGTGAAAGATGAGGCAAATGATCTGGTTAATGTATATTGTTTAGCTTTGTATAAATGCTGTAAATATCAAGAAACATTCCAACAGCTATAAAAGAAACATCCTATTTAAAATATTTATTTGGCAATAGTATTCCCTGATTTTTGTGCAGACAGAACATATTCTGTAGACTATTATTCTGTTTTCATATTCTTTAAATATCCTACATGTTAGCAAGAATCATATATGTAAGACTCAGATACAGGAAATCTTTTCATAGAATCATAGAATAATTAGGGTTGGAAGGGACCTTAAGATCATCTAGTTCCAACCCCCC
>NDXB01002414.1:0-33235 GCA_002631895.1 Agapornis roseicollis
AAGGGAAGGGAAGGGAAGGGAAGGGAAGGGAAGGGAAGGGAAGGGAAGGGAAGAAAACCCTCTTCTCCACTCCCCTATTTTGGTGCTGATGCGCAAGAGGAGTAACAACAAGCCATCTCACTGCCAGAGAGACATGGGGCACAGTAAATACCTTTTCTCCCAAGCTGCTGAGGTCATGTAGAGTTTACTGGTGAGACTGGGTGGAAACCTGGCATTGCAGGCTTCATCTTCTGCCTCTTCTGTCACTCCATAGGCCCATTTGCCTGGGTTTCTTTTTTTCTCCAATGTATCATCTTTTGTGTCTCCTCTGTTCTGCAGGAGTAAGCTTGCTGATCCCAGCGGGTGCCGTTCCACAAGGGAGAGTCTATGAAATGTATGTGAGAGTTCACAGGAAGGAGAACATGAGGTAAAAGATTGCCTTCATTTGCTCGTGTATTAATGGAGGGGAGAAATGCAGTACCTAAAGACCTGTGGTAATATGCTTATGCAAAGCCTACAGCACTGAAGCTGTTTGCTGACTTGGAGGTAAAATGTGAACAAGGATAAACTTTGCCACAAAACTAGCGCAGACTTCTGCATTTCTAATCAAGAGTTGCACTCTGCAGCAAGCCCTCAGGCTAGAGGAATGCTGAATCACAGCCAGAAGTGAGGAAAACATGCCAGTGAGAGTTTGGTGAGGCAGAGAAGGTGTGAGGTAACCTCATGATAAAGACCTAGGCTGTGAATGAGAAGGGAGCTGAGGAGCAAGGTGACAAGTCTGCTCTGCAGAGGGACAGCTGCCTGAGCGTCTGGCTTGTGAAATCTCCTCTCCTATGATAATGAAGGTGAATTGTTATTTTACCCTCCATGGGCTTGGCTAGTCCGTGCAGTGAAGAGGATGGAGCCCAAGCTTTTGATGGCCTCCACCCCTTCTTGTTCTGAGGTAGAAGCAAGCAGGTTGTTCTGCCCAGCCTCAGGCACAGCAGGCTAAGGGCCACCCAGAGCCAATATTGGGATAACCCCTGTTGTTCTCACCTGTTACCTGCATGTGTGGCCAATTCATATTCTAGACCTTCACGTCTACTGAGTGATCCAGCAGCCCTGGCATAAAAGAAGAGTTTCCAAAAAGGTCACAATACCATTTGAAACAGTTTAGAAAAACCTCATGAATAGAAAGGTGAGCTCTTAGTCTGCAGAATGGACTCGTGCACAAAGGCTGAATGGCAAATGTGAATCTAAGCAATCATTACATGGTACTTTGCCTCTTTTCCCTCCTCATAGCTAGAGAGGTTTTTTGGCTCAGCCGTTTAATGGCTTTTATTATGTGCTAAGCCACAGCTGTTTATACACTGCGTGATACTGAACACTGTTCTTTAGACTGGTAGTCTTTCACCCATGCTAAAATAATCTGCTTAAGGAAAAATTAAGTAACTTCCCCATCCACCCTTCTGCATACATTATTCATGGCCTGCTCTTTGAAAATAGTTAATTGCAGCTGCAGAAAAAGTGTCTCTGTTCATACCTAGTATTGATTATATTCCTGTTTGTTTTGGCTGTTCTAAAGACATTTGCAAGCAGCATTGAAAAAGACCCTTTCCTGCAGAAGGAAAAAAAAAAAAAAAAAAAAAAAAAAAAAAAAAAAAAAAAAAAAAAACCTAAAATCAGGGGGCATTTAGTGTGATTCAACTCGGCTTTAAATCTCTTTTTAAAATACCTAATTATAAAGAAAAATAAAGTTATTCCTAGGAGGAGTTACATGTACAATTATTTTCTTTCCCACCAATTAGGGAGGGAGCAGCTGTGGACAACAATGTCACAGGCTAGTCTGATTTATTTTCTTTAGGGGTCATAAAGCCTCCTCTGTGTGCTTTGTGATAGCTGTTACTCAGCAGGACACCCAGGAGATAGAAGGCTAGGTTAACTTGTATTGCGAAAACCATGGTTAGAGCTGTGCTGTCTGCCAAACTGAGCAAGTATGCTGAAGTATGCCTGCAGAAGTGAATGGAAGGGTGGGAGTCCTCACTTGCAATGAAGAATTTGAGAAGTGATTTCTTTCCCCTGGGACAGTAGGACTCATTCTGTTGTGGTGGTAACCACTTTATGGGTGCATAGGACCCACCTGCTTATGGGAGTTTTTCAGGCCACCTCCAGCTCTTCATGCTCATGGAGATCAACTACCTCTAGGACATTTAAAATGGAGCTCATCAGGTGTTTTCTGGATCGCTGGCAACTGAATATTCATTGAAAAGGGCTTAAACTCTGCAGGACTGTAACATCCTCCCCCTGTTACCTGATCCCTTTCCCCAGTGCAGAATGGGGTGGATGGCACCCAGCAACCAGCTGTAATGGTCTCCTGCTTCAGGGCTGTGCAGACACTTCAGTTGCTGTAGCAGAGCTGCAGCTCAGTCAAAACCTCTTTTTTCTGACTGCATGGGCCACAGATGCTGCTTCATATAATTGGAGTCATATGAGTACCACAAGTTAGTGTGTGGCATAATTATTTTTCAGATCTGCTGCTGCACTCTTACAGCACTCCAGCAGAGAGTGATAGTCAACAGTAAGGACTTGATGCAGACATTTATTTGTGTGACCAAGTGGTAACTGGAGTGTGTTCTATAAACCCTGTGAGATCCTGTATTTATTTTTGTGAGCACTGTGTAAATGTGTATGGGCTGAAAAGTCTTGTTGTGTGTTGATGTAGTTTGGAAGGGGACATATAGAAAACTATAAAATTGGTGTCATAAACAGAAATGAAGGCAGTCTCCTTTTCTTGATATACAGCCACCACTGAGGCAAGAATGTGGTCCCTGTAGTGCTACCCTAAATAGAATCAGTGCGGCAACAATCTCTCACCATCATAGCTCACGTATCTACAGTAACATAAAGTTTAGCTCACCCTTAGTTTGTAGAAATAGGAAACAACTTTGAAACAGTCAAGCTGTTTCAAACAGGAAACAGGAAATCTCTTGTACCTCAGAGTCCTTCAAATCCCGCTTTTCATTCTTTTGTTTTCCAAATGCATTTCCCCAGTTAGTCTGTGAATTCTGTACAGCACAGAAATTCCAGAGACTTCACAACCCAGCAGTAACACTCTTTATGTTGCCTTGCAGATTGGTTAGGAGAGCTTTTTGAGACACTCTACTTATTCCATTTCATATCCATCGAAATATATGAGAGCAGGAGGCTAGCACTAAAAGCATTATCCTTCTGCAGAGAACTAGGGTTCCGGTGGCTTGCAATAAATGCCACCTGGAGGCAGTTGTTTTCTGTAAGTGTATTAGCATGCGTATGGCACAGTGGGTTTTCTCTTTCCCTAGACTAGTACTCCAGCAGGCTTATTTTCCTGCTCCTACACTGCAAGCTCATTCTCCTTCTGCTATCATTCAGGACAGTATGAATGGCAAGCAGCTACTGGGCTCTGATCCCTGGCTGGCATGTTGACTTCATAGAAATGTCCACGTGCTTTATGAAGTGGCTATGGTGGGAAAAATCGTATCTATGTATGTATGTGTGTGTATACATATGTGTATAGATATGTGTGTGTATGTATAAAAAAATGACAAACCTATGAGAATATTTCATAGACATCAGACAGATTTCTATCTTGAAGCTTGCTGACTTTTTCAGTGGTGATCAGATGCTCTCTCCTTTAGTCTGGGGAAGTATCACTAACTTGGAGATTTAAAAGAAGAGGTTCCTTCTTGAGTTTTGGTTTCATCTATAAAATAAACATATTGCTGTGCCCAGTAACCTGACAAGAGCATCTGTGTACCCATGAGCATCTGTGAGAGCCTAGGTCTTACACAACTAAGCATTAAATAGCACAAGTATAAACCTCCAACCCTAAGGATTTTCTTGACTGCCTCGGGTTAAAAGACAAATTTAGCTGTGAGCTAAATTAGTGGAGCTGTGTGCTTCCTTCAGAAACATCTGGCACTGGTCAGTGCTAGATGGTGTCTGGGTCTTGATGGACCACTGGTTTGATCTTGTTTGGCAGTTCCTGTGTTCCTGTGTGAACCCCTGCCGAGCTTGCACAGCTTTAGGCGGAGCTACTCTTGCATACTCTAATCAGAGGTAAGAACTGCACTAAATATGGTGAAGGACACTCCTGTATAATCCATCACACAGGAGATGATGGAAATGAGAGCGGTTGTCTCCATGTCCATAAAATGTGACAACCCTGAAGGATGCACCAAACAGCACTCCTGAAGATCTTGGTGGAAGACACACATAAATTGTGAAACTTCCAAATTAGCTACCCTAAAAGAGAGAAAGGTCAGGTGAGCTTTGTCAGGATTTGGATCAGTTTCTTCATAGTGTATGTAAGTTTGATCCAAGGAGCAATGTTGTTTTTTTCAACAGTAAACTCTAAGCTGTGATGTGAAGTAAAAGAAATTGAAGTCTTCTGCATCTCATTTCTCCACCTTCCGTCTGTATCTCAGTTGCATAAACAAAATTGCTTTGCAACTCCAGAAGACAATTTCATGAAGTGCCAGTCACTGTAATTGAAAAATTCAACATAAAAAAAACAGACCTCTTTGCAAAAGAGCAAAAGGAGAGGACAACATTTCAGATCATTTTCCTTTTAAAGGCAGACTGACAGAAGAATCAGGATCAGCCCAGAATTCAAATTAAATTTGTAACTTAAAAAGGAACGCATATTAAAAATAAAGCCCAAGAATGAAAGGACAAGTAAAATGTCTTCCCTGTGAGTTTTGGCTAAGCTGTGTAGAAGGCTTGCCATCTGTTGCTGTAGCCATTCCTCTCTTGCTGCTCCATCTTGTGCTTCCTGAGCTGCTGTGATTGCGTGTAAGATCTACTCATGGTGCCAGGAAGCGCGATGTAGGCCAACTGAGAAGCAGAGATTTCTCTAGTTGTGGTCACATCTGCTGTCTGATTCATACCTTAATGAATATGGTCTGGTGTATTACAAGGAGACAGTTTCAAATGAGTAATCCCATTAAAAACACAAATTTGATTGTGAAGGGACCAGATATAGTGCATAAAAGTTTGTTTGCTTTAAATTAAAGTTGAATGTTCTTGATAAGCAGTGTGGGATGGGACAGCATCTAAAAATATCTGAAGACCTTTCACTTACTGTCAGTGCCTTTCAATAGCAATGCTAAACAGGGGATTGATTTTTAGTCTGTCAGATCTTTGTAAAACAAAAGCGTCTTCTTTGCCTCCAGTGAAGAGATTTTGGAGTCATACAGTCCAATGCCCATCTCATCTGATAAATTGTCCTAAGACTGCTGCAAGCCTAAAGTGAAGCATATGCGCATGAAGTTTTGGGGGACTCAGGTTATTTTTTTGATAACAGCCTAAAAGTATGTTCTGGCTCACAGTTCTGAAGATTTCTGCTCATAGATCCTTCTGCTTTAGAGGAGATAACTCCCTTGCTCTATATGTTTCCCTGTGTCTGCATGCTGGATCTTCTGTGATCAACAATACAGAAATCACAATACTCAATCATGACAGGTACTCGTCTTAGGCCTGGCTCATCCTGGCTTTGCTGGTGCTGCATCACCTGCTCCAGGAGAAGGAAGAAAATTGCTCGTAATGAATGACTACAAAATAACTTGTCTTCAGGGGGATTTGCTGTTTACTAATTCCACCAATTAGTGTTGGGTTTATGCCTTGAAGCAGAAAGATTAATATCTCTTCTATGATGTATCTTGTGTACTGCATCTGTTTCTGTTCTCATTAGCTATAGTAAAGCGTAATCCTTTTGTTTTAAAATGGAAATTGGAAACAGTGAGAAATGAGAAAGTATCTGTCAAGGGATATTTGGTCCTTTTTCCTGTCAGTTGTCACAGCGTACTTCTCTGCTCTATGTACCATTTAGTGGTTTAGTGTCACTCCTCTGGGTTTCAGGTGTTTGTTTCTGAGATCTTGCTGAAGTCTCTAAGCACCTTGTTACCTGCAGTCACATTACAGCTGGATAGGAAAGCACCTCAGAGTGCTCTGACAGGTCCTGTCCCATACAGGAATCAGATTTGCTTTTTTCCACTATGTCACATTACAAGTTGATGTCTGCTGTGTTGCAGTAAGCTCACTTGAGATCTTTTTCACTTTCTTACTTTCTTTACTACTAAATAAGTATGTTTTGAACTTGTTTTGCTCTGGCAGCATGAACTGCTATACAGTTAATAGGATTTTACTTCCTACCCATATTTTCACCCTGTCTGAATCTGTTGCACTGTTTTCTGGCTCTCATTGTTACTTGCAATATTCCTTATTAATTGCTATCTCTAAGTTTAATGTTGCTATTTACATTATTCTTCACATTGTGAGTAGAAATCCTGGCCTCCCAGGAGTCACAGGTTTAGCATGGACTTCAGTATAGCTGGGATTTCACCTATTCAGTGGCACTGACCACTGTTTTATACCACTCAAGAGCTTCTCTGCAACCCATTACATCTCAGTTTTTAAAGGTTTATCTGCATGAGGTAGATAGTGGACAGTCACTAGGACTGGCAGTGTTGCGTAACTTTGGGGTGCTGGACTCAGATGTGTATCTGGTAACAATTAGGGGCTGCAAAGTCACACATCCCTGCAAGTCACCTATTTTTTTTGTTCCCCACTCATCAAAGTGTCCATTAGCATAAACACCCAAGTCAGGAGCATGCATATCTCATCCATTTGGCAGTGAATCTCTGGTGACAAAGATGCTGTTTACCAGCTTGGGGAAAAACTAGTAAGTCTTGCTGGTTTTGCATGTCCTTTGTACTTTTGTATCCGCTTCCCATCTCACTTGCTGACTGTGCAGCCTGACTTCATGTTCTGCATCGTTTTTTATACTTCTGCTAATCAGATGTAAAATGTTGCAGAGCAGAATTATGCTTTCCATCACAGTCCTAAAATTTAACAGCTAACAAAATTTTGCCACGGAGCAGTGACTAAACTTAATTTTACTTTGAGACAACTTCAGGCTATATGATTTATCAGTACCATATTATTTTAATGACCTTTTGGCTTTTTTAACTGCATGCATCAGTGCTCAGATTCTTGTCAATTTTAACTCATTTTTCATCTAAAATGCACTGCATGATATTTTTGTTTATGGCAATCATGATATATTTCCTCTGAAATTATTTTTGACTGCTGGTTTTGTAATTCAGTCAAAAAACTATAACTTGCTGTGTTTTTTCTTTTTTCTTCATGGGTCAGTAGTCTTTTAGATGAAGTTAGGTTAACAAGATGATTAAGTCTGTAGCTTGTTATATCTGTAGCTTTCCAGACAAATATTGTCGTTTTGAAAGATATTTTTCATAAAACATTGTGGTTTTTGAAATTTCTTGCATTTTAGACTGCAGGAGACTGTTCAAATACTCATTAATATGCAAGGTAATGACCATGTAAAACCACCACGGGCACAACGGGACCGTTTTGACGCTTCTTCTTGCTTCTGGCAAAGAAAAAAGAAGAAAAAAAGTAAATGAGTCTGAGGAAGAAGGGAAGAAGTAACATTTTAGTCAAAACCTGCCCAATAATTTATTCAGTTCAGTCTTGCAAGAGAATGACCACTGATCTTCTAAATTCTTGAATCCAGAGATCCCTGCAGCATGCAATAGGAGCTGGACTAGGTACTCTAGCTGCCAGTGTTTCATTTCTTTTGTGTACTATTTGTTAGGCTAAAATAACCAGCATAATACATGATAGCTGTCCAGATTGTTATACTTTACATCTTTTTTGAAAGGCAACTATATCACAGCTGTTTCTTTCCAGTCCATGGCTCTTCAGAAACAATTGTTAAGTCATTTAGTAAACTCATCAGTTAATTTCCATGGATGCATATCATCTGGATTTACTGATTTGCATAGATTTAAATTTTTCCATGCTGGACCTTTTCTGGGTTTTTGTTTTGTTTTGTTTTTCCTCAAATGTTACAAAAACCTCCCACAACATTTGTAGCAACAAGAGATATTTTCAAATGCCTTCATCCCACTTTGAAAAAGGATTTTGTAAAACCGTGTCTTTCATGTTCTGTGAGGTTAATAGAATATTCAGGGAGAATTAAGGTGGACAAAATTAGGATATGCCTGTGGACATATCTTTGCAATAACCAGAATAGGTGCAATAAATAGTGTATCAAAACAGCTTTTGTAGTGATTTGACCTCCCTTGGAAACATTGTCTAAGATTACAGCTATCTATTTTGCTTTCTTTTAGTGAAGGTTGAGAGTTGCAGAGATAAACAGTAGTTAATGCTCTTTCAACTGACTCCGCTAAGACCAATACAGCTGTAAATAAATAGAAACATTTGTAAATCAACAAGGGATTGAATCTTAGCTGGAGCAGAGGATCTGGAGTTTACGCTCAGATCACATTGAACACTTTTAATCTCCTGCTTGCTGGTTTCTGGATCATGAATTTGTCCTCTGTATTATTTAGGGAAGCAGTTGATGAGGCGCAGTCAGCTGTATTTGTCATACACCAGATGTCAGGATAGTTAAAGTCACTCATGCTTCCTCTGCTTTTAAGCTCCTCAGCATTTGATCTGGGATAGTTTACAAGTGCACATAGGTGCACATACACACTCCCAATAATTTTCAAACTACAGTGTATCATAAATATTTCCATGATATCCTGTAACACCCATTCCTAGTGACTAGCAGCAAGTGCACTGGACAATAGCCATGGTTTTAACTGAACAGCTCTGGGTTATCACTAGAAAACCTGGGCTTTGCAAGTGTGTTTTGCTCTCTGCACTATTCCTTAGCATCCCTTTGCCTTTTCTCCTCTACCACTGGTGACACCTGCTCCTCACAGACATATTTGTGATATCTGTTCTAGTAGATCTGAATGCCTTTTAAGTAAAATGGAGTTTGGTGATGACTCTGAAATCATACTGCAGATATGTCATACTGTCTCAGATGTGCTGTATACCGCTTGCAAGGTTGCAGACTCGCTTATTAGTTCATCTCTTCCCCTGTTCTTCAATTTTCTCTGTCCAGACAATGAATAATGCTCACATGTGGTGCTTACAGAGCTAGTGTTCATTTTTGTATGTGGCTAAACATACAAACATAAACAACTGCTAAAAGCAGCAGTGACCACATTTTGGCAGTGGCTAAAATGAAGTTTCTGCATACGGCCTGCAAGGATCCTTCAGACTGGAGGGTGCTCAGGAACTGTGGTCTGTAATTTGCTGCCCGAGCCTGCATTTTGACAAATGGGTGGTATTTTGAAGAACAAAACACGTTTTGTGATTTGGGAAAAAAAAACAAGTAACAAAACCCAAACTAAACCCTGCCATTCTTTGCTTGCACAATCTTTTTACTTTTGCATACCTGAATGTACCAGTTTGCCTTTTTCAGCTCATTTAATGTATCCATTTTTCTGTTCCTTCATCAGGCCACCCATAGAAGACAACCAGACCCTGCTGACACCAGTGGTGAGCTGTGGCCCACCAGGAGCCCTGCTAACCCGGCCCGTCATTTTAACCATGCATCACTGTGCAGAACCAAACACGGAGGACTGGCAGATCCAGCTGAAGCACCAGGCTGCCCAGGGGCCATGGGAGGTAAGGCTCAGCAGCTCCAGCTTGTGTACTGAATACACACAGGACTCTCTGCTAGTCCTTGAGCTGCTGTGTTTTGAGTTTTCTGTGTGAGATGCACAGCTACTACAAGCAGGCAGCAGTGCCCTTAAACACCAGGTGTCAGAGCTGCCCACTGCATAATGTAGGGCTGCTGTCTTGGGGCAGTTTGGTGCCTCCTATTTCTAGTTATTTTCCATCAAATAGCCTTCACCATAGGATTTTGGCACTTGGGCTTTTGGTTGTGGCAGGATGTAGTGCCAAAATCATGGGGACACAAGGAAAAGGCAAAATAAAAAGCAGTGGTTGAAAGAATTTCTTACTTAACCCTAGAAATAAGAAAATGTTTTTTACGGAACAGTTTTCATTCTCCTGGTTCATAGTCTGTTTTCAAGAAAGTGAACATAATGCTGCAAATGATCTCCTGCTTCAGCACCAAGACATTGTCCAGCTTAATAGAACTCACAAACCTTATCTTACTTTTTCCCTCCTAAGATATTGGTGGAGTGTCATTTTCATTCAGTTGATGCAGTCAGAATCCAACTCTGCACCATGTGACCTCAGGAAAGTTGCACAAGTGTTGCTGGGCAGTGCAGTCTCTGTGGGAGCCTGGGGCACTTCCTTGCCAGTGCTGCAGCAGGAAGATGTCCTGGGGCACAGTGGCAGGACCTTACACTATAACTGAAGCATAGAGTGATGCTTTCAGCAAGGCTGTGTTGTCCTGGCAAAGCCGTCCTCTCCAGTCCTGTGCTCCTGGGTACCTGCTGCCACCAGTTTGCTCTCACATAATTAATTTGGCAAGGGCACTTTCTCCTACTGATAGGTTTAATAAGGTCAGAAAGGCTTTTGAAGGCAGTTGGGCTGACAACAACAAGAGCGCCGTGTCCAGTGTTGCCTTAAACCAGCTTTTTCATTAGTCCCTCTGCCTGTGGCACCAGCTCTTCTTCATACTGGGAAGGAGCATGCAGTGAACGCAGGTCTGTCTTGCCAGCTAATCTGCACCCCACCAGCCTGACTCTTGGCACCACACATATGTTCCTTATTCGTGTCTGCGTGCTACTGGCACCTCTTCATTTTCTCTCCATCCTCCTTCTGCCCTTGACAGAGTGGTTGCTCCACCAGCTGCACATACACTCTGGTGCCAGCACAGCCTCCGCAGTGTCTACAGGGTCTCTGGCCACCACATGGTGATCTCTTTCCTCTGTTCTGGAGCAGCTCCTCCAAGCTGAGCCCCACGTGTACATACACATATGCATACACATATACATATACATAATGCATGCACACTCCTGCAGCATAGCTCAGGGCCAGCGCCTCATGCCAGAGCCGGTTGCTGGTGTGGCCATAGATGGTGCAATCAACACTGCAGCACCTTGCCCTCCAGAAGGATTGTGCCACCCTGACAAACATGGCATATTTGCTTTCCCTGCAACCAAGATGCTTGAGCTTAACAGCAAGTTTCAGTTGATCCCATTCTGCTCAACAGCCAGATGTGCACCTTGTGCTGCAGACCTGCAGGCAGCAAGGATGGAACAGACAAGTTTGTGCTGAGCATCATGTGGCACATGGTGGCTTTGCAAGAGGTGGCTGTCATCCGCAGCTGCCTTTTCACTTCTGCTCTCTCTCAAAGCCATTCAAAGCACCTGTGTTGTGTGCAGGATATTATACTCAGGGTTGAATGGAGAAATTAGCAAGGGAGCTGTTGTCCTCTGTACACAAGGTGGGGAGATTGTCTGCATTCAGGCTGTATGTATTTTTTTCCTTCACCCTGCAGTTTCACCATGGAGGATTAATCTGACAAAGCAGCAGGTGATATTTCAGGCAGATGTGGCATTCGGTCATCGTAGAGGTTGCTTCCCTTCCTTGAGTTTTTATGACTCTTTATTATCATGCTTTGAAAGGGAAGGGTGGTTAGTTATTTGCACTGTGACCACTGATTCAACTGATGTTAAATTGTGGCCACCAAATGATTAGTTCTGCAATATCTTTTTCAATAAAGTATTTGTGATATTTTCATTGTTTGTCTAATAGCACTCAGAGCTTTAAAAGCTGCTGCAGGGTCCAGAGGAAAGAGTCACAAGTCTTAAGAGAGTGAGGACAGGAAGAGGTTTCTATCTCCATCATCACCACCAATACCCCATAGAAATCATTCCCTCTCTGTGCCTATGCGGAAGAAAAGCCGGAATCAGGAATTGTAAATCTTTATTAATCTAAGGTGCAAACAGCAAGGACTTTATGCATCATCCAGGCTTGAAGGGGGTATTGCTGACTAAAAGGAGAATAGCTCTGAGGGGTCAGGAGCTCTAACTTGGTCTCTTTCTCCCTTAGGATGTGGTGGTGGTCGGGGAGGAAAACTTCACAACTCCATGCTATATTCAGCTGGACCCAGAGGCCTGCCATATCCTGACAGAAACCCTCAGCACGTATGCCTTGGTGGGACAGTCAGTCACCAAAGCAGCAGCTAAACGTCTCAAACTGGCCATCTTTGGACCACTGTCCTGCTCTTCGCTGGAGTACAGCATCCGGGTCTACTGCCTCGATGACATGCAGGATGCCCTTAAGGTGGTTGTTGCTCTCTCACTTGCCTTCCCTCTCCAGCAGGACTGCAGTCACAGCGGTGACTGGACCCTCTGCTCCCTGTATTCCTGTCTGTTGGGTTGTTTTCCTGATTAGAAAAAGAGCTTGACAGCAAGCTGCTGTTACACAGTTTAACCCTCACATACTATAAGGTCTCCTTTACATAGGGATCTCACACTATTTTCTGCCTACCAGTCTTTTTTTCCTTTGTTTACCTGTATCATATCCTGAATCCAAAGATTTTTGCATTATTAAAAGGCCATAAGGTACACAGGGCTTCATTCGTTATTCATGTATTTTTAATGCTAAGTGCCAGCTCCCCAGAGATGGGGAAACATTTAAATGCTTCTTTGTAAATAGTTGATAACGATAAAAGAAGCTTCTGGGCTGTTAATCACTGCCTGCTTTTATGCTGCTTTATTACACCTCTTCGCATGCAGCTTTTTGTGTTTGGAATTCGTAACTGAAATAAACCAAAGCTGTTGCTATTTCTAACTATATAACCTTACTCTCACTGAATAATTCTGGCATGCACACACACGCTCACTACATACAGATGAGGAAATAGATAACCATGCTTGCTATTTCTCTTTATAAATACCTGTATTTATAGATGATAACTATAATAGGTGCACTCATGAAATATGTAGCTCCAACTGCACATGTAACAGAGGAAGGTATTAAAAGGTGGGTCTTTTTCTTTAGTCATAGCCAGTGCAACTTCCCAAGTGCCTCTTCACAGCAAAATGAGTTCAAAGCCTGACTCAAAGCAGAGTCATCCTGGTGCTGTAAGCTTTTGTTTCCTCAGCTGTACATAGGAATTATGGGGATTTAAATTCACTGGCTGGGAAATGTTTGTGGGTTTTGGAGCAGTGACTTCCATTACTGCAAATGGCATGCTCTGTTTTCCTCCCCAGTACTATCTGATGTAAAGGCCTGCCTGCCTAGGCTGTTGGAGGGATACACTTCTGCTATATGTATAAGAGCAGAAAAAGTCATATTGTGACTTTAGTGTAGTCTTGTCTCTACAGGGCCTTAGAGCTGGGCCTCTGTCAATGCATTGGTGTTATCAGGCTTTTAGAAACAATTATTTTCCTTAGTCTAATTTCTCTTTTGTTTTTCATCTTTAAAAAAGTGAGAAGGATCTTTCATAGCAATCAAACTTCAAGAGTCCTAATGGTTTTATGCCTATGCTGTGTAATACAATTTTCCATGGGTTCATCAAGGCCTGAGGTAATAATAAGCAAGTCAGAGGGGCCTTGGACAGACAGCTAATGCAGTCAGAGCTGGGGGAATCCAATTAGGTGCTACTCAGGAGCTGTTGGTTTGTTTCTAATTGACTGTGGAGGGAGTTGCAAGGTAAAGTTAATCCAATTCAGTGCAATAGCAGAAGGGATAAGGAGAGACGCAAGGGAACACAGAGGGACCGTCTTTCACCTGAAGAGCTGCAAACAGCCTTTGGGATGGAAGCAGGCCAGTCTTTGGGTTTCTGCTGCAGTTAGACCCCAAAGTGAGCTTGTAGTTTGGTAAGGAAAGGTGAGCAAAGTGAGGCAGCTATGCTCCCACCCATGCCTAATACTTTTTTACAGCAAAGTATGCCCATTTTAATTTTCTTTTTTTGGCACATCTTCCCTAAGACTTGAAGGCCATCCATGAGGTTTAAGACTCAGCTAGCTGGTGGTTTACAGGAGGAAAAGTATACCTACTTGCTGGCCTCAAACTCTTATGAATGTTTCAATTGAACTTCTCTGAAAATTAAAGGTCTTGGGAAGGAGAAGGGTTAAGAAAATGACCCTAGTAAGCTAGGTGTAGATGAAAGAGTTGAGCATAGTCCAGTGAGTGTGAATTGGTGTGTACAAACCAGTGTATACAAACCAGCCACGTGCAACAGTGTTGTGTAGACTCAAACTAGGACTATTCAGAAAGAAAGCTGGGGTGTTTGTCACATCCTCTCACAACAACTGGCACCACAGCAGCCCCAGACATGCTGCGATGAGGTCCTTGGCACTTCTATGTTGCCACAGGGAAGGCATTCACCAGTTAACTACTGCTAGCTGCGCGGAGCAAGGCATGCAGATGGGATTGGACTAGCAGGTCCTGATGTTAAAAATAATTTGGACAGGGATGGAAAGTTATAGACAGCAAGTGAGGCACCAGGTGCAGTATCTTGGTGTTCTGGGTCTGGCTGCTCCAGACAAGGCATGGCAAGAAGAGGGAAGAGCAGTGTGAAATGTTACCATGATGGGATGTCTGAGGTTTGGAAGAGCCTTTGTAGGGGGTTATGTGTTTATTTTAATAGGCAACCAAATGCATTCTGTTATTATTTACAGCTTGGAATGAGTGTGCCATATGCTGAATATATCCTAATAGCCACCAAAGGAAGACAAGCATTTGCTGTATAAGGCACAGTGCTGTATTTATCCACCAGGCTTTTCCCTCTCATCATGCAACGTGTTTGCTGCCAAACTGCCAGCACCCACAGTACATACAGTAGGGAAGTGTAATGACTTTGTCGTCAATAAGGGCTCGGTTATTGTGGGAGCGGCTTGGCAGGGTTCCTGGGGCTGTGAAGCAGAGTGAGTTCAGTGCTGATCATGTGTGTGTCATCCTCTGCCCTACAGGGTCCTGAGTCACCTGGGTGGGATACTCACAAAAATGCTTTTTGGGAAAGGTTGAAGGTAGCTGTGACTTTGAGCGCTGGCCTCTTTCTTTTAAGGCTGAGTTTTGCATTTCAAGGGGGATGCCCAAGCTAGTCTGTTGAGAAAAAAGAAACAACTAAAAAACCCTAATAGTATGGTAACTGTTAAGAAGTCTAGCTGCTTTATTCTGTTTATTCATGTATGGCTTCGAGATTGAGGTATGCCACCCATGTGTGACAGTGTGGTGAGTGCTGAATGGCTGGGCACATGGAAATGGTGCCTCTGACACCAGGAATGAATGATTTCAGGCTGGAGCAGCGTGGAATGCCCCAACCTGCCTCATGCTGCACAATAAGTGTCCTCAACAAACACACCAAAAAAGGCACAAAAGGCATATGATCTTCTCTAGGTTATTTAATGAGTAGTTTTCCCTCTAATGAAGAAAGGCAACAGCTTAGACTGAACACCATTGCTTGCTTGTGCCACATTAATGAAGAGGTCCTTTCCAAATGCAGGTAGTATCTGCCCTGGTGATGCTGATGTTGGAGCAATGCCTTACATGGCTCCTTCTTCTAGGAAGGGTGTTAAGAGCATAAGTTGCAGTTCACAGGAGTGAAGACAGATGATGGGAAGGATGGCCAGAGCCACCACAGCACTGGGCATGCAACATGCAGCTCAGGTTTAGGCTCAGGAGGGTATAGAGGCACCAGCCAGCTGGATAAGCACTGCTCTAAATAAAATGCCGTATGGCTAGAGCCAGCCTGCAGGTTTGAAGGGTCGTTGAAATCATGGCTCCAAATTAATTCTGAATTACTTAGCTGAATGGCACAGGAGAAGTACTGGCTGCTCAGCATTCTCCAGTTGGAGCGTCTAGAGGGGCTATAGTGACCAAGGGTGGTTACTGAAAGTGGGATATTGAAACTGGGCCCCCAAATCTGGTGGGTGGGATGATGCAACATCACTCTGCAAGGTTTTTCCTCACAGCAGAGCAGCACCCAGAGCTGCCATTGCATGGGCAGAAGCAGTTGTTTGGCCCCTGTGCCCTGTGTGCGTGAGAGGTGGCATCTGCAATTAGCTCACACAATGCTGTGAGTCTTCTGGCCCTTCCAGGGAGGTAATTCGGACATAATGAAGATCTATAGTAATCAGATAATTACTATCGATTGCTCTTTAGACATCTTGACAAGGTAATTAGGGAGCACTGGAAAGATGCTGGAACCGATTCATTGCCATAACCTTAATCAAAAAGGTTTCCTGATTTTGTTTCTTTTCCTCTAATGGTTGATAAACAAACATAATTTTAGCTTCAGGATCTGCCAGGTGCTGGGTTGGACCATTTCTAGTGTGCTAACTAGATACTAAATGTAATCAAGCGTAGTCTATTTTATATTGGGCTAAACCGAAGGCTCCTTAGTTGGCCTGGTGTAGCATCCTGGTTTTGTGTGCCCACATACTTCTTGAGAATGCTTATTCTGTGCATGATTTGCCACGTGAGTGCTTGGTTGGCTCTTACAATTAAATATGACTGAGACTGGCTGTGTTAGTTTCTAATGGGACTCACATAGGTGCCTTTGCACTTGCTTTTTCCACATGGACTACAATTAAGATGTAGGTAACAGTCCGCTGTGGTCTCATTAGTTACAGGCCTGTATTTATTTTTAGCTGCAGAAAAAGACTAGGCTCTTGGCTTACTGGCTTTTAATTAAAAGATCAGTATTTCATAACTGTGAACCTATTTATTCCTATGTACAAAATGCTCCATCACAGTGTCTTGCATTGTTTTGATACCATCCTGCTTGACAGTTGAGTCTCAGCATAGGCATCTGTTACCTCCTTTATCACTCTGTCATAGAGCAATTTTCCAGGAGGCCACAAGCAGAAGGACCAACAGTATGCATAGGCCCCATATCAACAAGACCTACACAAATAAGAGCTTCCAAAACCAAAATAGTACTGTTACCATAAGATGTCCAATTTGGTGAGCAATGAAGACTAATATATTTCTGTATTTAAATCATATTCAGATCCACTAATGCAGTTCTGGTTTACAGGGAAACAGAATCCTGTGCAATGCCTGTGCATTATTTGTTTTGGTATTACACAAGTTACATCTGTAGCAGCCGATCTCAAGAGATCAGAAGATTCAAAATCAGAAGTGTTCTGTCTTGATGAAACCTGACCACCTTCTTCCTTTTATCACAATGCTGCAGGAGGTCCTCCAGCTTGAGCGGCAGATGGGCGGGCAGCTTTTGGAGGAGCCCAAAACTTTGTATTTTAAGGGAAGCACCCACAACCTCCGCCTGTCCATTCATGACATTGCCCACTCTCTCTGGAAGAGCAAACTGCCAGCTAAGTACCAGGTGAGCATCACAAACCATTCACACTGGATACTAGCAGTGGGGCTTAAAGAAACAGAGTGGCACAAAGGGCTGTTTAAAAAACACCAGATGCCAGGCTGCAGTCCTGTGGACATTTTTTAAACTGGACTATTTGCAGTGACAGTATCATGGAGCCCACAGTCTCTAGTCCTATTGAATCCTCACTCTAGTCCCACACCACCCCCTGACTGTACTTTTTTTTTTTGCTTTCATCCTTCAGGAAATTCCCTTTTACCACATCTGGAGTGGATGCCAGAGGAACCTGCACTGCACCTTCATGCTGGAAAGGTTCAGCCTGAATACCCTGGAGCTCGTGTGCAAACTCTGTGTCCGGCAGGTTGAAGGAGAAGGGCAGATCTTCCAGCTCAACTGCTCTGTCTCAGAGGTAAATTACATTGATGCATTTCTCTATCTGATTGCAGGAACATGGGAGGACTAAGGAAGTATATCCATTGCTACCTGTTTAGTGCTTCCCTTTTTCCTCCTGGCTGCTGGGATGGATATAAGGGATGGATTACATTGTTGCTTTTTCATCTTCTGTTGCATTTTCCCTTAGTTTCTCTCATCTGGAAGGGAGCATCCTTCCTTCAAGGGAGGGAGGAGGGCAGTCTCCCTGCTGCTGCCACATTTCTGTGTTTATGACAAGGAGCTCTTTGCCTACCATTCCCTGATGCATCTTGCAAAGCACCACATGGCCCTCTTTCCTGGCAGGCTACAAGACCATCATGTCTGACATTTCCTTGAAGGGGGAGAAAGAATAGAAAAATGTCATTGCCGTATGTTTGCATGAGCCACTCCCCTCTCATCCCACATAGTAACAGCTGTGCAATAGGGAGTATCAGATGGTCTAGTTGCAATAGACTTTTCTACTCATATTTTGCTACTGCTACAAATCCTGACAGTTATTTTTGACACTTTTTCTTTTGATGGCTGACATTTTCTAGTAGGAAAATGTAAGTTTGGGAACATTTTTGCCAGTGCTGTGTAGCATCTAGAGAGCCCTCATTTCTTGGGGCATTCAAACTTAGGGCTGAGACCAAGCAACATGTTCAGGTGTGACGTGGCGTTGACTTCAGTTAATGTGCTGGTGGGTTTTATGCCTGGTACCCTTGGCAGCTATGAAAGCAGGCTCTCAGGCAGCAATTGCTGCTGGCTGACTTGGGGAAGGGCTGGGAGGCCACTGATGAAAGCTGCTTGTGCTGTAGGGCCCCAACAGTGTGCACTGTTACCCACAACATCTGCTTGGTTAGTGGGTATAAGGTTGCAGATTCAGCTGGGGACTACACAGCATTAAAGACAGATGGTAAAACAAAGTATCATAAACAATTATTGTAATAAGTGCTGCATTGAAGTAATCTCTAATTTAACCTCAGAGAGAAAAGAACTGAGAGTAACTTTAATGAAATGCAAGTGTACACTATAATCATCTTCAGCTGGTTGTGTGTAATAGGGCCTGGTAATAGATTCAGAGGGAACAGGATAATATTCTTGTCTTGTGCTGTGATCCCATCCATCAGGATTGAATAGAGGGAGTGAATAATACTGCTGTTATCAAGGCTGCCTCCTGCAAAATTGCTCCTTGTGGTTGACATCTTGTGATGTTCCTGAGCCCCAGCAAGGGGCAGGAGGACCTTGGGCTGCTAAGGGCTGGCATATAGGGCTGTGTAAACTAGAAAAAAACTCTAAAATTCAGACAATTTGGTGACAAATTCACTACAAAGTGTAATAACAGCAATCTGGAAACTGATGTGTATGCCTGTAGAAGTGTGAGAAAGACACCAGATCAGACATCAGGACACCTTAGCTGTGGTTCCTCACATTTTCTTCTGTGGGTAGGCCAGTGGTATCCAGCTAGTGGTCAGGCATTGCAGGACCATACTGGCACCTTTCTTCATTGCTGAATCTACCTCTTTGCCTCTGTCACCCTATGGTAAAAATACGGTAACACAGTGACTAGTTTCCTGCATCCTCCTTTTATGGGCTTTCTCTTTTGTCCCCTTGAAAGGACATAAAACTTCTGCAGATTCAACTGTCTTATTCTGGATTTATACAGTGTTTTCCACTGAGACTTCAAAAATACAAATGCAGTGAGTGCTGAAACATGCAAGGCAAGAGGAAGACTGCATTAGGTCTCTTCCACCACTTGTTTTTGAAATCCCCTTTTTATGTCATGCTGTCAGTTGTCACCAAAAGAGCCCCAGAGCACCACCACAAATACCTGGGCTCTTTCTGCAGCAATCCTGATGCATCTGGGGCAGGAGGCCACCTCAAGAACCAGGGCAGTGCTGCCTCAATGTGTCACTTGCATCCCTTGGCAAGTGGAAGGAAAGGTTGTCGATCTGTAATGCTACCAGTCACCACCCTACAGCCACCTCTGACCTAGCAGCATGGGTGAGCCTGCAGGCAGCAATGGTGGCAGGCAAGTCATTTTGCCAGCTCCTGGGCTGCCCGCATTGCCAGAACAGTAGCTCATTGACTGAAGTGATGGGTTTGGGGTGGCTAGTCTGTGATGCAGGCCCTTGGCACCCATGTAGAGATAAATTATTCAGCACTGCTTTGGGCATTGTTAACTGAGGATATTACAGCGCGGCATAAACCTTCCATAAATGCCATTTCTTGGAAAAAGAAAAAAATAAAAGGGGGAAAAATGGTGTCCTTAAAAAGGGAAGAGGATTAATTGGTGTGTATAAAAGAGTATGAGCAGACACATTCCAGTTATCTATCTCCAGCACAGAGTTAGAGCCATATAAAAATGAGGGATCAGCTTGTGCCTGGGGCAGTATTAACTGATTGTCTGTGGCCTGCCCAGCATCAGAGGCAGGGTGCTCCCAGACAGATGTCAGTGATGTGAGCCCACTACTGGGTCAGTGTGGAGTGGGGGGCTTGGGGACCACCAGGAAGGTGCCTTTGCCAGCCAAGCCAGGAAAAGCCCGGTCGTGCCCCAGTAGTAGCAATTTGCTCTAAAATGTGTCAAAGTACTGATCTTTCGTTATTTCCAGTAAGTGATTAATTAAGCTGGACTAAATTTTGTCCAGCCATAGTAATCTTCACCCTCAAAACAAAAAGGGGAAAAAAAAATTTCTGCTCTCTGCTCAAAGTTGGTTATAAATATTGCTCCTTTTCAGCTGACTAACATAAATGCTAATGCAAGTGAAAGAACTGAGGCTCTGAGGGTATAATCTACAGTGGTATCTTCACCCAGTAACAAAACTGTTATTGATTTTTGTCTTTTTCTTTCTTTCCAATGTCAGGAACCTACTGGCATTGAATATCCTCCCATGGACTCAGCAAGCACCATCACCACCATAGTAGGGCCCAGCGCTTTCAGCATCCCTCTCCCAATAAGACAGAAGCTGTGCAGCAGCCTGGATGCACCCCAGACCAGAGGCCATGACTGGCGGATGCTGGCCCACAAGCTGAAACTGGACAGGTGAGTGGGGCTATCTATGTGGTGAAGCCCCCAGGGAGGGATGTGCAATCAGGTCCTGGTGAAAATCCTGCTGATGTGAGTGAAAGCAGGAGTACAGGATGACAACACATGAGGTGAGGACCTTGACAGCACTGGCAACAGGGATGCATTGAAATCATCAAATAGTTAGGGTTGAAAAGGACCTTAAGGTCATCTAGTTCCAATTTCCCTGCCATAGACAGGGATGTCTCACACTAGACCATGTTGCCCAAAGCTCTGTCCAACCTGGCCTTGAACACTGCCATATGAATTCAGATCTCCTTCACGCACCTGGAAAAACGTATTTCCTTTTGGCTTGTTGCAGGTACCTAAATTATTTTGCTACAAAGTCGAGTCCCACTGGGGTGATCCTGGATCTCTGGGAAGCCCAGAATTTCCCTGATGGCAACCTGAGCATGCTGGCAGCGGTTCTTGAAGAAATGGGAAGACACGAAACCGTTGTTTCTTTGGCAGCAGAAGGAAATTACTGATGCAGCCTTGGTGTGGACAGGAGGGACAGACGCAGGGAGCGGTAATGCCCTGTTATTACAAACAAGAATTGAAATGAAAACCCAGACCAATGAGTTACACAGGAAACACTGCAGAGAAGAAAGCAAGCAAACAAACAAAAAGAAACAGCCCTGACCTTGACACATGCTCTCCTTGTACATTATCACAGGATCTAAAAGAAATCATGCGAAATTGTACCTTGAAAATATAAATCAACTAATGTTCCTCTCGGCTTGGCTGTACGCTGCTTGGTACAAGATTTTACAGTTTCCTAGGAAACGCTTTTTATTGCTATCCAGATATATGGATAAACTTTCTTAACAATCCCAGTTTCTATGGATGTTGTTTACATCAAATTCTGGACAGGGGTAAGGAGACTGTCCATGGCTGTTTATATTTTTTGTTTAAAGCCATTCTAGACAAGGCTATGGGCAGTTGGTTGTGGCTATTTCAGCTTATTGGTTTCTGGTGAACTCAGATTTTTGCTACAATTCTGCACATTGATTGTCTCACAATGATCCTCCTGTCATTGTTCTGTTTCCTAGACCTACTTGTAAAAAAATAGCAAACAAGAAAACCAGAGTTAAAAGGTGCGCATCTGGAAAGCAGGTACTCTGGGTGCTAAGCAGGAACACATGTAAAGTCCTCTTCCTTCCCCAAGGCAGTCTCACTGAGGCTGAGTGGAGAATAAGAGCTATAGGACAGCAGGGAACATAAGGTTTGGAGTCAGTTTTCATTTCACAACATAACAACACCTTTTTGCACCCCTGTGCAATATGAGGGGGTTTGATATGCAATGCAGAGTGGTTGGGGAGGGGGAAAGAAACCCAGAAAAAAAGAAAAAAGAGAAGTTGCTATGATAATTATTTACTAATTAGTATCTAGTACAAGGATTATAATTATTATTATTAATATTATTATTGTTACCATTGTTACTTTATTTCTAATTTTGTCAGCAGCAGAATGAATCATTCCAGTTTTTTATGGCACCTGTTGTCCCCTTCCTGAACGTCTTGCAAGCCATCTGTCTTTCCCTTCTCCAGCCATCATTTTATTCCTCCAAAGTCCTCTACTAGCCTACACTGGTTGCTCACATCATGTTAGAATTGCTGTGCTTCATGCCTGATGCAAAGGTGGTATAAACTGGTAACCCTCTGCCATAGTCACTGATCTGCACCCATAGAGAATCCAACCCAGCACCCATCCCTGGGACGTTTTGCACCACTTTGATGCCTCCAGACTTCTCTAAGAAGCAATCCTGTCCCAAGGTTGGTGTGACGCAGTGACAACCTCCCAGTCCAAATACACACAGACCACTGGATCAGGGACACAGGTGCAAGCACATGGAGGCACTGACGCTGATCTGTGCATCCCGTGTGGGTCTCCATGTGTCTTGCTTTGCTTTGAACTGATCTGAGAGCAAGCAGAGCTCCCACAGAGCTGCAGGTACTCACTGTACAGAAACCCACCAGATCCCATAATGTTTATGATGGTCCAAGCTAACTGAGAGTCCTCTGCTGGATCTTTTCTGGGTGAGATGAAGCCATGTCCCTCTTGTCCACCACAAGTAGGTGAAGTGGGAACTTGGCAAAGAGAGTCAACTTTTGCCTGTTCAGTTGTCACTGCACTTGTATTTTGTTTTCTGCTCAGTGAAAAGACTGGCTCTTTGGTACATGGCAATGCAGTAGTTTTACTGACAGGCTTGTCTGTCCTCTCCCGGTGGAGAAAAGGCTTTCTTCCCCACCCTGTCAGTTCCAGGTTTCCAGCCAGGCCCTGTTGTGCACACATGCATGTAGTCCCATTCCATGTGCTTCCCAATACTGGAGATGGCTTGTTTTCTTTCATGGTTTTGGTTTTGTTTTTCCCCAGGGCTTTCCAGATTGTGCCTTTAAAGGTAACTTTGAAAATGTCATCGGTCAAAATGAAAGGAAAATTCCATCTGCCCTTTCTCCCATTTGACATTTCGCAGGCTTAGGACCTTTTAATTTCTCAGCTCCCTGACACCAGCAGGGTTTTGATTGAGCATTGGGCAGCAATCGTAAATACATTTTTCCCTGTAAAAGGTAACCCGGCAGATTGCAAACCAGCATCTCAGTCACAACTGGAGCCCGGGGGACATGCATTTTTAACTTTCAATGTATGTCTCCATTTTGCCTGTGTAAGCCCCACCTTCTTTTAATGTGGAGATGCCATGGGCATCCTTTCAACAACAGTCATCTTTTTCACTTTAGGCATCTGATGCAGCCCATTGCAATGCTAATGGAAATACTGCTTTCAGCTTCAGGAAGCTTTGACTGGGGTTTCCAGCTCTTCCTTTTTCTTACGTTTCTGATTTACCTCGGAGCTCTAAAACAACCCTTAAAAGATAGGTGTCAGCTTTTCTCCCTCCTGTGCCATCTTCAGGTGAAACCATGGTTGTATTTAGTTCGTACTTCTTTACCCTTCCCATGCATCCTTGCTGTGTGGCTCCTTTTCCAAGGTAGGTACATGAGCTGAGCTGAGTTCTCCTGTCCTTCCTCCTCTACAGCTCAGTCTTTGTTAGCTGATGCCCAAGGTCACTGGTACTCCCAGCTCTAAGTTTTTGCTTGGTGGGCGGTGTGCTCAACCTTCTCACTGGGGCCTTGCCAGAAAGTGTCTCATAGTCACCGCTATCAGTCGATGATCTTTTTGCCAGCTCTCTGACCTACTCCCCATGCCTCATTCAAGAAAAAACAGACAAGCAACAGCCTTAAAGTATTATGGGGAATTTTCCTTTTGCAGTGTCACTGTAGAGGGGATTTGTTGAGAGGAAGAGACATGCTCTGATTATGAGGAGCATTCATGGAATTGAATGGAGATCAAGAACATCAATGCTGGCAGCAGCATCACTGTCACTGGGAGGTGTAGCTGCTCTTCTTCCATCCCAACTGCTCAGAAACCTTCCTTTGCCTACTTTAGGTGCTGAACGGTTTCTCCAGCCTTTGCTCCATCAGCCTTTATAGGGTCCCAGCACAGCACTGTACCAGCTGCCTCAACCCTGACAGGGAGGGCTGGCAGGGGTGGGCAAGTTTCCACCACAGAGCCATGACACTTTGTCTCAGAAGCTCCACACTCTTGCCATGACACTTTGTCTCAGAAGCTCCACACTCTTGCTTTGCCACTGCTGCTAACAGCAGCTCCCACCTCACCTGATGCTCCCTCTGCATTTTGCTCAGGGCTTTTTTCTTCCTTTTTTTTTTTCCCCCTGGCAGGGCATGTAGCTGGGGAGATGGCTGTGCCTTAGGCCGGTAGTATGCATCCCTCAGCATCCCCATCCTGCTGCCCCAAGGAGGCGGGGTGGCAAGCAAAGAGCAAGGGCAGCCAGATCAGAGCTTTCCGGGTATTACTTTTAGTGGAAGAAAAACCATTGCGTGGACACAGTGCCATCTCGTGGGGCTGTGCTCCAGCTCCGGCATGCTGCAGTAAGCAACATCGCTTGGGGAAAGGTTTTCTCCCGTGTGGTGGCTTTTTAAAAGGGCAAATAAGTTTGGCAGACAGAAGCAAGTCTTACAGGTTACTGTAACATTTTATGTCAGGGAAGCACATCTGCTTTAAACGAAAATAATGGCTGCAGACTTCTTATCTTCCAGTTACTACTACTTTTTTTGAATGCTTATCTTCTTAGTTGTCCACCTTCAGCTATGTACTGTAGCAGTGTTGCTGCTCTTTTCACCATCTCTTCATTACATGTTGGTTGCTAGCGCTATAAATAATATATATATTATATAAATATATATAACATATCTACTGACTTCAAGGAAAACCTTTTCTTTCCAAGTAAGAAAGAGTGTTGGAAGCAGTCCTTTTCACCTGACTTTTGCTTCAGTTCCTCTTGTGTTGTGTTCTTGTACAGGTGGCTGTTTGTGTATAGGGTAAGTTTGGGGTTTGGTTGGGATTTTTCAGAGTTTTCTGATCACAGCTGATCCACTGTATCTATCTCACTAAACAGTGCAAGACCTAAGTGCTGCTTTACCAAATCTCAGAAGTTTTGAGGCAGTGAGGGTCTCTTCAGTCAGGATTTGCTTCATGAGAGACCAAGACCCTTTTTTTTTCCCCTGTACTGCTGGCAGAAATGCAGACACTCGTGAGACATACTGGAGTCTGGGATACCCATGGAACAAAACATCTCTGTTCCTTGGGTTTCTCACTCTTTCTGTTGCTTACATATGGAATAGATGTATTTCCATGCTATAAGCCCCTCATTGTGGACAGTGTCCTAATGTCTTCTGTTGCTACCTACAGTAGTTTCTTCTTGGTTTTCCTTTTTGTCTTGTTTCGGGGTGTGGGGAGTATGGGGAAAGGGTGGGGTGGAGGGGATGTCCTTAGGCCATTGAATGCTCTAGCCAAGTAGTTAGTTACCACAGCTCTGAGGTTACTTCTAAACAAGATTATACTGGTGAGGTGGTTTTGTTTGTTTCTCTTTTACTCTCATGCCCAGGGTACTTTGTAAACTATCTTAATGAGTGTTCAGAAGTCTTTCTAGGTATTACTCTGTCCAGGAAGTCACTGTTTGCAGGCTGGCTTACTTAATGGCAGGCAGTGCAAAGATGTGAGTAGTTTGTGAATGGAAACCAAACTTTTGTCCCTTCTCCTACAGGGACTCCAGTGAGGTTTGACTTTGGGGTCATCACCACAGTCCATTCCTACCTTGTGTATGAGTAGCTTAAGTCCATAAAATGAGCTGCACTGCAGATTTTTAAATGCTGAAGCATGTATCGTCTCAGACATCCTTTGAAGTGGGAATTTAACAGAAATGTGAAGTGTGTGTGTATATACACGCATACAGAGACAAAAACAAAGGACATCTACCGCTGGATGCTTTCAACTCTGACATTATTTGTGGGCATCCTCTTATAACCAACTTCTGCTTACAAAGGTGAAGGTCAAAATTCAGTGCTGTATCATCACTGCAAGGTCAAATAGGCAGTACCACAAGAGCCAACAGAATAAAACCTGACAAGGCACTAGAATTGGACTTGAACCAAAGCCACAGAAATAAACTCTCAAGTTTGGTAGGTCAAGCTCCTCGATTAAAATAGCAGCATTTAGCTTATTTACTTACTTGTCCTTTAAGCTTGACACCTGCTCCATGAAATCTGAAAATCCCTTTATCTGAAAGTCCTTTGATAAGTTCTGCCTGTACAAAAAAGCAGTGATAATCCAGAGTTCCCACAAGCCTCTATCACCAAATAGGTATTTTACATTCTCTGTGATGTTGGTTAAATGTATTTAATAGTGGTTCAGTCTCCTTGACTGCTTACAAAGAGATTAATTGCTATGTTTGCTGTACCCTGGGCCTGGCATTTTCTCCCAAAGCATCCCATGCTGTGGCATGTGAGTAACTTCTGGACGCCTGTGAAGAAGCGGGATGTAATCAGGCAGGGCCATCCCTCAGTGGTGAGGTGGGTCTCTGAGTACTGGCACTCTGGCCTCCAGCTGCCAGTTGCAGCTGGTGGGACAATAGCCCTAGATGAGAAAAGCTCATGTGGCCCAAAGATCCTCTTTGGCTGCTGCCAGCTGGCTCTTGCTATGGATTGCAAGTAAATTTGGGAGCTCAAACAACATGAATAGAAAGCAAAATCAGTCTGGAAAGTAAACAAAACTAGGCAGAATAAGCAGCAAAACACTCATCTCCCATAGATCTTGTGAGGCACCTTGCAAATACACCCCTGAGCCATGAGCCAATAGCCTACCTTGAAACAGGATGCGTGACACAGCCAAGACAGATGTTACGGCACTACCGTTTTGGCACATCTATGTGGTAGACTTTTTTGCTAACACATTTTCTGTCTGTAAATGTTGAATAATAATAATAATAATAATAAAAATGTGAGATGCTACCTTTGGTACCTTTCCAAAGCAAAGAAAGAGGGCCTATAGGATATGAAATGTCTGTGCAGCCTGGGCCAAGAAAGAGGGCGTATTGCATTTCTCCCTCTGCTTCCCATGTCTCAGCTATACAAGGGTTCATGGGATTTGTTTTCTTTGCTATTCAGATCTGGAGAACCGTTTTGATTTTGATTTCCCTATTGCTGTATCTTCTATGCAAGTCCTTTTCTAAAGACTGACTTACTACCAGAGAAGTGCTAGCCATTGCATTATTTGTATCGCTGTATAGTGGAGGTGTGGTTTACTAGTTCTGAGTGTGCCTCTTACCCCCCCCCCCTTTTTCTCTTTCCCTCTGTTTGTAAATGCCTGCATTTATTCTGTCAGCCTGACATGTACAAAGTGTAAGAAAGAATTTTTAAACAGGTAATAAATTATATTTATAAGCAACTGGAAAAAAAAATACACTACTACCTTGTGTTCAATTGTTTAGTTCCTGGAAACTGTGAAGGAAAGAGGAGCCTTTTATTTAGGTTCTTTAAAACTCTGCTCAAAAGATTCTTTGCAAGAGGGCAGGCATAGGTGGCCTTGCAGTACCAGCTCATGTGGCTGTCCCCTTGCAGCTATGGAAATGGAACTGGGTTTGGCAGGACTGGCAGCTGACTGAGCCAAGACCTGATGCTCCAAGACCAGATGGAATACTGGGCTTGATCAAGTACACTGAGTATGGCGCAGAGCTACGGCCAAGCGCCAGTGGCAGGTTTACTCTATGCAAAAGCCACTGCACCTTTGGCAACATGGAGGGAGAACTATTCATTTTTTTCAGATTTCACTGATACCATCTTCTCTATAATAAGAAGAGGTAGATTATATATGAAGAGGATTTGGAGCTATGACATGAAGAGAAGAGCTGTATCCCAAGGGACACACGGCATCATAACTTCTTCAATGGTAACTTTGGCCACCATAAGATGCCACTGCTAAAGAAAGCTGAGCTGCAGGCAGGGCTAGTTTCTGCAAAATTAAGATGCTCACTTTGGACACAAGTCACTGCTTTTAGATTTCCTGCTGCCTGGCTGCCTTTCTCTTTGCATACTTAGCTTTCACAGGAGAGAAGCTCTTTCTGTCCATCACACTATTTTCACCCTCTCTGCATGTATTGCCAAACTCAAAGTTTTCCTTTGGTTTCTGACAGCCCTGTGGGTTGGGTCAGCTATAGCCTGCAGCCCTGTACTGGCCAAGCAGTCTCTCCTATCATAGAATCATAGAATGGTTTGGGTTGGAAGGAACCTTAAAAATCATCTAGTTCCTGCCTTCCTTCCACTCTCTAGACCAGGTTGCTCAAACCCCCATCACAGACTTGAACATTTCCAGGGATGAGGCATTCACAGCTTCACTAGGCAATATGTGTCAGTGCCTCACCACAGTAGCTTCTTCCTTATATCTAACTTAAATCTACCCTCTTACTTTCAGTTTGAAGCCGTTCCCCTTTGTCCTGTCACTACAATGCCCTTGTAAAAAGCCCCTCTCCAGCTTTCTTGCAGGCCCCCTTTAGGCACTGGAAGCTGCTCTAAGGTCTCTCCAGAGCCTTCTTTTCTCCAGGCTGAACAAGCCAGCTCCAACCTTCTGATCATCTTCATGGTCCTCGTCTGGACTTGCTATCTTCAAGAACTTTTTCTTCATGTACCTCATCTCTAGCTGTTCTGAGACTCCTGGAATTGTCTGCTCCGAAGGTGGGACTGCAGCTCTCCTTCCTAAGCAGGGAAAGGTACTGTGTGGTATGCTTCACAGGGAAGCAGAGCTCTGGCTTTAGCACAGGACAGTAGCATGACTGCCAAACTTAAATGGAAGCAAAACAATCCTAATGTCACCTGCAGCTGCAGAAGATACAGGTAGCTGAGCCCAAGGCTAAATATTAGTCTTGTACCTAGCAAGGTGGAGAGGAAAGAAAATAAGAGAGCCTAAGACTGCCCCAGAAAGCCCTATCTAGAAAGTTAGTGGGAAAAGCTAACAGGATAGGAGAAACATAGGGCGGCTACAGAAACACCTATCTCGGAAGCACACTAGGGAAGGGGCAGCCCAGACGGGCTGTGTGGGAGCACTGCATCACCTTCAGCACTGTGCAGCCACGAAGAGACAGAAGCAGCCCAAAATTACAGGATACAGGGACATGCCAGGGACAACGTGCAGCAAGCATGGGACTTACCCACCTAGACATGGTCTGGCCAAAGGACTGTGGAAATGCTGCAGAGCAACTGCAAAGCTCTGCTGCTGCTGACAGGGGGCATGGGGCAAAGCAGGAGGGCTGCAAGGTCTGCGTTAGCACTAGGATGACGCTCAAGGGAAGAATGCCATTTACATGCGTACTCTGGACGTAACTGCAAGGTGATTACATGTTAGGAAACGCTGAGCTGAATGCTGCATGGTGCAACAGAGCAGTGCAGAATGAGAGGTGAATTCAGGCTGTACATACAAATACACACAAATATCTTCCTATATGTCAAGAGGCATATGCTCCAATATCTCTCAGTATTAAGCAGCACCACATTTCAGCAGACACAATGTATGTAGGCTGTAACTTTTTTTTCCCCTGAAGCACATGGCTAGAAAATACAGCTTGGTGCACAGATAACCTCTTGTGCTGTTAAAAATAGTCACGATTCATAAATATGTGGGGGAAAGAAAGGAAGAGAGGGCCTCACAAAAATATTATGCGAATGCTAAATTTCTATAGATTTACATAATCAGCCACAAAATGTGAGTGACTGCTCCATTCGCGAGAACACTATTTTAATTACTATTTCTCTCTTCACTGAGTTGTGAAAACGGGTGATGTTTTTATATGCCAGTGAAAACATACGCAACATCTTCCTGTTTTACTTATTTGCTCAGAGGAAAAATCTTATTTAAAATAAATACATAAAATGAGGCACGGTTAATACAATCTAGCCAGAGAAACTGAATCCAACGGTGGTATTTCAAGCACATGAGAAGTAAACGGAAGTAAAACCAACCTCTTTTATGGTGAGATGGAAACAATTTTATTTGCGGGGAATGTTAAAACAACCATATACATATAGTTTGAACAAATACAACGTAACACAGTTTGTTCCCCAGGTTTTCTAATTACAGTATTTACAGCTTTAATAAGGCACTGGTTCTCAAAAAAGAACACCAATTAGTTTTTTAGTCTTTACATTGTCAACCTTTTCTTTAACAGAAATAACTTTGTGCTAGAGAAAGGATAGCAGTTATTAGATGGCAGCTCTCTTCCCTTTTTTTGGGTGAGTCTGTTTTTCCTCTTCTCCCACTTACCTCTGCCATCTTATCTGTATCAATAAGTCACTAAACTAAACTTCCTTCAGTGATCTACATTTCAAAGCTGGATTTCCAGACTTGTGGGCACTGAATCATCTTCACCACTGACTTCCAAGCATTCATCAATGTGAACTGTGAAAATACCAAAATCTGGAAGTTACACTGAAAGGCCACACCTGGCAAAATAAATGTACTAACCTGTAGTCACTGTACCACAATATATTCAGTAAGTGTTGCAGAAAGTCAACCTGAATGCCACAGTGCTAGAATGACTTCTATGCTCGCCTTAGGCTGTTGTCTGGCCACAGGAATATCCCTTTACAATAGCACTGATTACAAGTGGGTTGACATGAGGGTAAAATCTGGCCTTTCAAGTCCTGGGAAAAAAATGGGTAGGCACCAGTTAAATAACCACAGACCTTTTGCTTTCTCAGAGTGTGTCTCCTCACATACATATTTGCTCTCTTTATTTTCCTATACAACGTCATTGCAGTGATTTGTCATTTATGCATTTTCATAAATAAATACTATGTTTTATTTAGTGCTTTATCATCTGTAATAGTTTACTCTTAATCCACACACTGGAGTAATTCCAGACTCCCAACTGAATATATATATATATTTGTGTGTATATATATATATAAACCACATAAACTTGAACATTTAACATACATACTTTATGTAACTTATCAACCAGTATCTTAGATCCCTTTCTTTTGGACCAAAGAAAGGTAAGATTTGTTCAGAAAACCAGCAACTGGCCCTTTCTCTCACAACACAAACTGATAGCAGGTGCCCTGTGTCCACCAGCCAGCAAAGTACCCTCCAAAACAGTTTTTGAGAAAGCCATAATAATGATAATAAAAATGTATTTGAGGAAAGCAGACATGAAATACACCTAAACACAGAAGGGAACAGGCAGTTGTGCTGCACAACCACTTACCCAGGACCTGCAGGGACCAGGCATGGAGGTGGGATCAACTGAGCCTGCCTCTAACCAAAGTCCCATCTGCTTTGTCAGAGCTGAAAATCCCAGTTCTTTGGGGCCGTGCTGGTTATTATGAAAGGACATGAAGGTGAAAGGAGTGAGATTGGAACCCTGTGGCTCAATTCAATAAGATAAAACGTGAAGAGATGCGAGGCTCTTCTCATTTTGGGCCACAATCTTCAAGCCAAGGCAGGCAAGGAAAGGAGCAAACTTCTCAGACAAGTAAGCACAATGCTTTTTAAGGACAGGGGAAACCAGCATTGCTCCCTTGGGGCCACAGTTTGGTGTACTATTAGCTCTCAGAGATTTTCTTTGGTATTCCTCAGTATTTTTGGGTACAGGCAGCGAAATTGCACTGCAGAAAAACCACCCTAATTAACAAAAATCCCCTGATTAGAATTTTTAATAGCTATAATCATGGAGGTCTTGCTGAGTCTCTTGAACCTGTGCATTTTTCTGTTAGCTTGAAACTACAAAATGGATTTTTTTTTCCAGCTAGAAATACCTTCAGGGAGTTGTGAAGTTAAACCCCAATTATATACCTACCTACCACAAATAATTCAGTTTTGCCCAAAATGGGAAAAAAGAAGCATTACAGAAATGCTGAGGCTAAATCCAGCATGGCAATTATTTCAACTCAGAAATAGGCTTAGCATAATCAAAGCAGCATTTGTAAGGACTTACTTCAAGATTAAACTGAACATTACCTAGTGAAAGAGGACACAGGCAAAAACTTTAAAAAACAAACCAAGGTTAAGGAAGGGTAAACCGGTAACTCCTGTACATCTCAGCTTTCATAATCTGATGGAGAACAGAGGCCCTTCAGAAGAAAGTACTTCACAGGGAATATTCCACCTCTAATTTCCCCTTCTGTGGTAGGAACACTGCAGCAATTGCTGCAGCCCAGAAAGGAGGAATAGGGAAAGACCATCAACACGTTTCCCTTTGCTCTTCTCCTCTAACAGCTTGTCTTGCTTGGAACCACAATGGCATGCAGCCCCAGCGTTGCCTCCCAGAGGTATGGAGGCTTCTGGGGTGCTGCATGAAAAAGCAAGGCAAATGAAGCCTGAGGCAAATGGTTCATTTTGTGGTGCCTCTCCCTGCAGCGAGAGAAGCACTGGAGGTTCTTGCCTCCTGTCAGCTACAGTGCCCAGCCTTCATCACCCACCCGAGCCCCATACTCCTTCCCTGTGGACTTCCTACTGCAGTCGGGAAGCACCAGATATCCTTGCTTAAAGAAAAATGATTGCCACCCCAAAACTGGGAATTTTGGGGGTTTTCACTTTCCCTTAAAAAAGGAAACACATATGTTTCTTTCCAGCTGTGGTTATAGATGGATACCTTACTTTCACACAGACAAAAGAGCAAGTTAGTAATTTTTCCTCACAAGGAACTTCCTCTCACCCTGTGGTTGTGTAGGTACATGACATCAGTTTCAAATTCACCAGCAGATCCAAATATGTACTTCATTTTCACTCACACACAAAGCACTTTATTTTGCAGTGGTGAAAGATAGAAAAAAGAAAGCCAAGAAAATGGGCACTTGCTTATCATCCTAGTACCATACCCATCAGATTGCCTGGAAACATGAAGAGCTTTTTCAAACAAGTCACACCAAAACATATTCATACAGCTCCAGATTATCTCAAATGAAGTATGATCTCCCCTGGGACAAGCCACTCATAGGAACCCAGCTGCCTATGCTTTAACCATGGAAGGAATGCAATCGGGCTTCATGTCTATACTGTGAGAACCACTCACACAAGAAGGGCTATGGAAAGTCATCTCTGCATGTAGGTGACTTTTAAGACAATTTCCATTACAGCTCCTCTGAGCTGCACAGGTGCGCCTGCCTGTTTTGTTAAAAGCTGGAGTGCAATAGTCTCTTCAGAAATGAAAAAGTTGCTTTGCTTTCATTTTCAGCAGTTTCTTCTTTTTTTTTTTTTTGCAATGTAATAATATACATCTTTTTTTTTTTTTTTTTTTAACAAAAATTTTTTTTTTTTTAAATTTT
>NDXB01002414.1:33340-72080 GCA_002631895.1 Agapornis roseicollis
TTTTTTTTTTTTTACTTCTAACCAAAAGTTTTATTTTCATAAAATTTAAAGCAGTATCTTTTTTAAACAATCAAAATAATAATAATAACAATAATAATAATAAAATAATAAGTGGCTTTCACAGAAAGCAACATGCATAATCTTAAACCAGTTACTAAAACTGTATTTCCCCATGTAAACAAGGGCAGACAAGCCTCTTCTGATCTTCTTTGTTAAAATTCAGCTGATTTGTTTTGCAAAGGATAGTCTTGCTACAAGCTGTTAAACAAACTTACAGCTGCTCTTAAGCATGACTGTATTGATGGTACTTATTACTGAGGACTTTCGATTGCTCTTCTGCCTGCATGAGAAAGTCCTCTTCCATGGGCCTTCATGAGAGCAGCCTCTGCCCAAGTCAGAGTTTAATGTCCTGTGACTCTGACATTTTGGCAAGTGTCTTCTTGACTCGCAGGGCTGTCAGCCGGGAAGCAGGATTGTGAGCCCAGCACTCTATCATCAGCTTCCCCATCTGCCGTAGGCACTGAGGAGAGAAATGGGAGAGAGAGTCCCACCTGGGTCAGTGGAAAAGCAGACTGCAGTTGGCAGCAATGCAAAAAACAGAAGGGAAAAGGTCTTTTCCAAGAGCAGCCAAAAAAACAGACAACATGCTGGCTGGTATTGCTTTCCAAGAGCTTTTGCTGTCTGTATATTAAGAAGAGCTCTCCAAACATGCCAATTCCTCTTATAATTTATGACAAATTATAGTCTAGACTTGGATATATGCTCCAGAAGAGCACTTTTCTTATTTTTCCTTCCCCAAACCTGTGCAGCCTGACCTTCACAAGCGTGGCTCTGTACAGTGGGCCCTCTGCTGTACAAACACAGTGCAATTCATTTTCCTCAGCCAGCGACCAGCCCCTGGGGTACAGCCCATTGTGAGCATACACCCATGGCTCCTGCCCAGTTGCACAAATCCTCAAGTGTCCCAGGGGGGGTTGTTTTGATTACCACCCCACCCCCCCCTTCCCGAATTGCCTGTATCTCATGCCACCTAAATCTTTCATCTACCTGCAGAATATTCATCTACACACTGCTATTCCCAAATGGCAGCTAGTCTTCTGTGACTGTAGAAAACTTTACATCATTAAACTGTACCAATTAACATGATTAATGACCCCTCCTCCATAGTATCTCAAGAGCAGGTTTGCCTGCGGTAACTCAACTATTTGTCTCCGACCCCATGAGCACAACTTTGCTGTGTTACAGATGCTCAGCAGGAGAGCTCAGATTTCTTCCCCAGCCATCTCACCTCCTTGTATTATTCTGTAAAGTATTTTCTGGATCCTACGTCTCCTTTGAAAAGCCACATCTGTAGCCCTCTGCTAAAATACCAAGAGGGACATGAGCATTGTTTTCTGTAAGATGTAAAGGAGTGAATGATCAGTGCAGCTCAGCTACTGTGGTTGTGCTATTGCTAGTATCTTGCAATCATGCTAGCATAAAATCATAGCAAAATTGTGTTTCCAAGACTGCACACAGTGATCACAGAAAGCTGTATGCTCATTTCATGTCAAAGAGAGAGGAGATATTTCCTTCTTACAAAAGGAAAAAGGTTGGAATCAAAGCCCACATATCAGCATACACTGCAGTAGCTGCCAATACACCAAGTATGCTGCAATTGTACTGTATAATACAAAACAGCTTCTCTTTCAAGTTTTTTGGCTAGGCACTGATTTAATGCTATTAATGCAGGAAGCAGAGAGCGAAATGAGTGCAAGAGGAAAACAGAGAGTCCAAGAAGGTCTGAGCACAGCTTGCTATTGCTGTGGGATCTGGTAAATAGCACATGAGAAACACACTTGCAAATATTGTAGATTATGGCCCCTAAGGCTCTGAAACCTTCCGTGGGTGTATCTGAGAAGGCCATGCTCCTTCCCAAGCCATGTTACACTGTGACTGGTGCTAGCACCAGTGGTAAAGCTCCTCCTTGATCAAAATGATGCAGAATTGCGTCAACCTCACTCACTTGCTCTGCTTGAAAACAGAGGCCGCACTTTTAAAGCAACAGTACCTCGTCACTGCTCCATCTGTTGGGAAACGAAGGACGCAGTCTCTTGATACACACAATCTCCCGCATGTCCTCATATGAGGGGTCGGTGGGCACAAGGTCATGGTATGGAAGCTGGTATTCCTCAACTATTCCTGAAAGAAGTAATTAGCTGCCAGTCATTTGCAAAAGACACCTTCCACTACACTCTTTCCCTCTCATTTTATAACAGATTGGTCATACTGGTTAACAATTAGATGTACTTCTTAAAAGGACCCCCCCTGCCCTAGAAGTTTATTCTACAGTCAAATTCCAATGTAACCATTGCCATGTAAAAACTGGGTAGGTATCCTCATCTGAAAGTGCAATTACTTGCCAAGTGAGACAGTTTCTACCACTACTGTCCCATCCAGCAATCTTCAGTAAGTTATCACAGGAAGTACTATTAGCATAGGGCCTCTATCAGAGTAATCTGGCTGTGAAATAGTCTTGAATTAGGTCTCCTTTTTACCAGTGGAACTGGTGTATGTTAAAGGACATTTCTGTACCTTTTCAGAACTTGGCAAGAATATGTTGTGCACAACAAAGACAACAACATTACAGATTTTACGTTACATAATTGCAACACACTTTACCAGTTTGTAAACAGGGATCTAGGTGCTCATCAGTGAAATTCAGTTTTGTTAAGGTAATGATGGAGTGAGCATTCAGCACAATACTGTGAGCTTTAAAGACCCATAAAGTCTGGTGAGGGTAGTGTAGACCCAAGAGAGACATGCTCTCCTCTTACTTGCCACCAATGTGGCACATAACCTCTGCCAAGTCATTTCTCTGCATTTAACTTTCCTTGGTGGCAAAACAGAGGTAATAACACCCATCATTTCTGCACTACACTAAACTCTACATGCAGAAAGCACACATAGCCTATGAGTACAAGAAGGACAGATCTATGCCCTAAGTCTGCAGCTGGCTGCATTGCTCTATCTTTGCTGTCCTCACACTTGAATGCCTGATATCAGAAAGAAATCACTGATATGACAACAATGTAATGAGTGCCACTTCCCCCTCTATTATTTATTTCTCTTTGTCTTATAAACAGATTATTTATTTTAAATAATGGCACAGCATCCCCCCAAATTGTCCTCCGCCTTCTAATTAACTCTAACAAAACAAATAAATCACTATTTTCTTTCTTCTAAAATAGCTAATACCCTCAGTCCAGCAAAATGTGTTACCATTGGAAAGGCCCCCAGATGAATTCGATATTCCTTCTTCAGTGCAGGCACCAGCTGCCTTCAAATAAGGCATTAAAACATGGTCTAAATCTCTGCTGTCAAAGTAGCACTGACTGATCCTTTAAAATAAGTTTCGACAAGAGAACAGATACTAAGAGAGTTACCTGTATGGCTTATCCACTTTTGTTGATTACAGTAAAACCAACTACCCAGTGAAAAAGAAAATCTGGGTTATAAATGGGGTTCACTGATACAATTAAGAGTGATCTCTCAGCTCTTTACCTCCTGAAACACATCTCCTTGCTATTTCCCAAAGGATGAGTCCAAAACTGTACATATCAGCCATGATGTATGACTGAAAATGGTTTCTATTCAAGCTTTCATCCAGCACCTCAGGAGGCATATAGCGTTTTGTTCCTACACGGGTGTTGGGAGGTATGTCCACCTCATTTGTATCACTAGAAGAAAAAGAAGGGGGAAAAGGGCATTAAATATGTGATAAAGTGGCTTGAAAAGAAAGCAACTTAGATGGGAGAAGTAGTAAATTCACACCATACCCACTCTCAAATAAGGTCAAAAGTAATGCATAATCTTAATGGAACAGTTCTTACAAGGAAAGCCTCTTAGTGTAAAGGCAACCCTCCTTAAAAGGCTGACCCACCTGAGGCTATGTTAAGCATTCAAATGCAGAACCAGCTTGTGAGATTTCATTAGTATTAGCCTGAGCTCTAATGCTGGTGATAACAATCACATCTTCATCAAATGCTATTTTCTTAACATACTTCACCACCTAGTGCTTTAGTCCTAGCAATTACTGGAGGACATTTAATAGCTGAGGCAGGATCACTTAGCTATAGCAAATCAGATCTGCAGGGTAAAGGAGTATAACCATTTTTTGTGCATGAATTATGTTTGATATCTCCCAACCTTTACACATCAAGGTGTGTAAATAGAGAGACATAAACGTGTGAAAAAATCTAACCAAATGTGTTATACCCCACACATTTACCAGAAAATACAATGTATACCTAATGGGAAAAAAATTCCCATTAATTACGTGACTGCATTTACTACTTTTTTTTCTTATTAACTCAGATTCAGCTGTATCAGTTTTAATGATTTTAAAAGTTCAATATGGCATATATTGTGGTTAGCTTACAAAGTCTATTTTCTTTTCTCCTCATTCAAAACATATGTATTTTAAATGTGATGGATACAATGAAATCTTGCTGGATAATTACACAACTTCTGTAATTTTTTTCACCTAGAGCAATTTTTTTTCCACCATTATGAAAATGACAAAAAATGCTGAGCCTGAGGTCACCTACACTGTCATTAAATCATACATATGCCGGTGCTATTTCTGCATACCTCCAAGAATGTAACACAAATTTAGTGACCTGCAGTGCCTTGCAACACCTCAAATAAAATGAGAAATGTAGAGAACTTATTAGCTTCAGCAGAGCACACCCCTTTCAACTACTTTTTTCTGGCCTCATCATTGTCTGAGAAATGCTGCCTAGGGAAGGATTCAGCATGAAAACTAGTCAAGTACATAATGTAAATTCCATTTGGACTATGACAAATACATATTTCACCTTCTTTTATAGCAACACTTGGTAGTTCCTAGTTCAGTTCATACCTAAGCAGCATGCTGCCTCTGTACTGGTCAGGCAAGGAATACCCACAAAGGGTGAATTTCTTTCTGAAGCTTTTACAGCAAATACTGTATTTCCAAGTTGTTTTTTTCTAGGACCCTGCTTCTTAATGTAAAAATATTCCTTCCTCATCTCCTAAAGAAAGGTTAGGTTCATAAAGGAAAAGCCTCACCAAGAAATCAGGTAGACAAGTGAATAGTGAGAAGAGAATATAAAACCTGCCTTTCCTTATCCTCTGAACAATTTCAGTTCAAGATTTGTACAGAATTCTTACTTTTTTGGGGTTTTTTTTGATACTTCAGGGAGCACACAGTTTCAAAGCTGACCTCTGAAACTGCAACCTTCAGTCTGTGGTCACATTTCTGTACACAGGAAATTCAAACACTTTGAACACATCTCTACCACTGCTGAGAACTCAAGATCCTTTTCAATGGAGCTGTCAGACAGCAATGACTCCTTTATGGATCTCAGAAGTAACTTGTCCTACTTGTCTGCTCTAAGTTGTTTAAATGCACAACTAACTGTTGTTTTGGTTTTTTTTTTTTTTTTGTTTNGCTGAAGCACTTTTTCAAGTATTACCCTTAACAACACAAATTGATGCTAAAGCTCTAAATTAAGTCATTCTCTACCATATGTCCTGAAAGTACAAACTGTAAAATATTCAAAGTATCCTAGAAATGGTCTGTGTTTGTAGAATATTAATAACTGCTTCAAGATAACCAGATGGTGGGGTTTTTTTGTTGTTTTTTTTTTTTTTAATCAAATTTAAAAGCCATTTCAAAAATCAAATCTGTGCTTTGGCAATTTGATTTGTAGGAAATGAAACAAAAGGCGGTCCAAATGGGGTGCTCGTCAATAAATCCCAATTAGTAACTTGTGCAAACGATTAGTAATATGCTATGTAAGTTGTGAATGTATTATCTTGGGATCAGACAAACTGAAAGCTTCAGAGACAAGTTTACTGACATGACTTCAACCTGACAGTGATACACCCTTTTAGCGTATGGCAGCAATGCTCGGGTTGCTATTGAGAGCAAAGTGATGAAAATGGAACCTTTATGCAAACGCAACTAATGTGCTTGACAGTTAAAAAGCAACTATTATACACCCACATCATGTATTTCACATTCTCACCCACAGAGGTAGACTTCCTGACACACAGACATGAGCACACACAATGCAGGTGCTTTATTCACATGTACACACTTCCTCAGTCATGAACAAACCAGAGTTTGCCTCTGATTTACCAACTTTTCCTTGCCCTCTTCACTTCTACTCACCTGATAAACTTAACAGCCAAGCCCAAATCTGCTATACAGCAGGTGCCATTCTTTTTCACCAGGATATTCTTACTTTTTAGGTCACGGTGAGCAATAGCAGGTTTGCCTTGAGTACTGAAGATCTCAGTGTGAAGGTGGCACAAGCCACTAACCGAGGAGTAAGCCAGTTTTAGCATAGCTTTTGTGTCCAAGGTAGTAGATTTTAGATAATCATAAAGCGAGCCGTTCTCATGGTAGTCAGTGATGAGATACAGCTGGGTCCAAGATCCTGTACCTTTAATGTCTGCGGCAATGAATCCTGCAGAAAACAGATTTTAATGTATAATACTTCTCAAGGCTTTTTTTGGTTGCTCAGAACTCTCAAGTGACAAGACATTTCAATGGCTTTATTTTAATAACATATTTAAATTCTTTCATCTTCCATGCACCTCTAGCCTTTAAGATATTTTCAGAAAGCCCAGCTATGGAACTACAGGTGGCAGAAACAGACGTGTGGTGTTGGAGTATCAGTCCCCCAAGCCCACTCTTTTTTATGTGTCAGTAATGCTTGAAACATCTTTCTCTTGGAAAGTGCTGGGTGGATAATTACAGAGCACAGCAGGTAACAAAGCACATAGGAAAGGGCATCAGACAACAGGAAATACAAAACTTAAAACTCAAGAAACCTGTACGCTATCAAATAATCCTCTAATTTCACTCACCAAGAATGTTTTCATGCCTCATCAGGACAGTCTGGTAGATTTCTGTTTCTCTGAACCAGCTGGCCTCCTCAGTGGTAAAAAACACTTTCACTGCTACCTTTTCACCACGCCACTTTCCCATCCAGACTTCTCCATAGCGACCTTTTCCAATCTGCTTTACCATCTGAATCTGTTTTGCAATTGTCCTTTGAACCTGTGAAATGCCAAGATAAGCAGTTACAACTTGCCCAGCATTCACGTCCCTCCTTCTGTGCCTCCTTCCCGTGCTGCAAGCCTGTTGGAAAGGGGGATGCACAGCCATTGCAATGTGGATTTCAGTAAAGCACTGCAGCACGGATGCTCCCTGTTTTCCCTGGGCACAGAATGGGTAAAGTCATTCCTGCCGCTGTGAAGAAGCCTTTCCATGCAATCCCGAAACACACCATGGCCTCTCAAGTAAGTAAATCAGTCTGTGTGAAGGAATCATTGGCCTACAATCCTTGAAATTTTTATTTTCCTGTGGGAGGTTGCCACTTTTGGTGGAATTTTTTTGTTACTTCTGGAAAAGCTCTGACTGAAAACACTCCTGGCCACCCCAATGCACACCAAATTCCAAGGGGGTAGCTAACACATTTTTAATTAAAATGAGGATGTTTGTTACATGCTCAACACAACTAAGACTCAAGGCTAGGGTTCACAAGAGCCAAAAGCATATCAGTGCTCCAAAACTAGCAAAATTACTCCCTAACAGCCTGAAATTCCCATGCCTAATAATTTCAACATATATAAATTTGGTGTTAGGAACTTCAACCACTACTTACACAGTTAGAACCCATGTGCCTACATTAATTTTAATAACTATTATTACATAGTAATAAAAAGTCAGATTTTTTTTTTTTTTTTGAAGATATGGAAGAACAGCTTTAAATCTATCCTCTCTAGTACCCGTACCAGCTTTGTCAATGGCCAAACTGTGAACTGATGCTAAAGTCAGACATAGCCTAAGCTATAGGCAGCTGTAGCATCAGGTCAATGTACTCGGCAGCACTGCAGAGATATTGCTCATAAGGAAGGCAGACCCCAATATCAGATGGACTGATTCTACATTCAACAAGCTTTTATAACTACAAAAAATCTTGGATAAATGAAGCCTAAAACATTCTCACAGGACTGGAGAATGCCCACGGATCACTTATTTCTAAAAGACCAAAAATAAAAACTCAAGCAGATGCTGCAATACAACCCACTGGTTTTCACACTTGACTCAGCCTAACCCTGGTATAACAAGGCATTAAAATGTCACCCTCTTGTTCTTCAGTATTGCAGTTCAATCCACAGCTAATGATTTTTGGTTTTTCATCTGGCCCAAGCACTTGGCAAAATCTGGACAAATGCAAATTTGAGTTCTCTTGCTTTTGCCATGATTTGTACGCAAATTTCAAGCAGTTTAGTGCAGCATGTATGCACTATTTAAATCCCTAGGAAAGCCCTATGTAATCCCAAACATTTCTGCAATCCTGGTTGACAGAAATGGTGAAAACTTGATTTTAAAATCACTGGCTTTGTGATCCCTAGGAGTTCCAGAGGAAACGTCCAGTTTGGTATGCAGAGCAGAACTGACACAAGCCCACTGCAGCATGAATATATGTCCAAAGATGAAATCAAAACCTATTAGGAAAGGTCTATTATAACTTATTTTGTAAATAATTACTTGTTTTCATATTAGGCAATTTAAAGAAGAAAACCATACAGTGGCATTTATACAAAGCTACTTCAAAAGTCCCAGCTTTTTACTTCTGTCATTTAAACAGAATTTTACTTCTCCAGCCCCGTAATGTATTATTAGACTTCCAAGATGGTGGCTTCAGTGTCATTATTTTTGAATAATATCAGTGAAAGCCAGCAACAGAGATTAGCCTTAATTTTTTAAACTGATTTATTTTCTTTTATGCTCTCAGATAGTGGTTGAACAACAGTTATATTACATTGGAATTTTACTGTAACATTTTGTAATGTCATTTTAGCATTGTCGCTTTCTATTTTGCCCATTTTAAAAATGCATCCTGAACAATAATGCAGTTACATCAAATAACTTAATTTGTGTAAATATATGTAATGTCATCATAAAGTACATGGAATTACAATACTTAATGATGAAAAGTTCCTTATCAAATTACATTAAGAAAATGAAAACGCATTTCTGTTATGGGCTTTCAGGCAGCAGAATACTGTGTGAAGGTCTTTAACCTGGTTTTCTCTTGCTAGAACTGGTCAAATGATTTCCTATGAACAATTTATTTTATTTTAAGGAATTTAGCTCTTTCTTGAATCATACACTGATTATAATTTCTAAAACAAATTGGTTAATCAAAATTGTTGGGTGAACTGATTTCATGAGCATTCTGAATGATATGTTCATGTGAATTATTTACACTGAGTAGATTGAGGGGAGAGCTATTTCTTTCTGTGCATTTTGCTGCTTGATCTCTAGGAACAGCCAGGTAAGGTTGCATGGCCCATTGTTTCCCCTCCCTAGCTGGAATCAATCTAATTACCCATTGTCTCTCTTCTATTTTTGTGATGTTCAGCTAAATATGCTCAGCTATCTCAGATGAAAATTCAGACAAACCATCCTTTTGTAACATAAATATTTTGACCACAGAATGTCATACCTATGGTTGGGTTGCAGTCCCTTGAAAAGCAAAATTCATTGTGAGAGGAACTAGGAAAAGTACATGAAAAGGTAAAGAAGAAACTGTAATTCAGCAAACTCTTCATACAGACTGCAATAAATACCTCCAGTGTCTAATCTCCTTCTCCAGTTTTTCATGTGGATTCATGGGGTCAGCAGCTTCATCCTACACTTCTTGCTCTGTCAAGGCCAATGGGATTCTGCTTGCTTGCACAGACTTGATTGTGCACCCTGGTTTGTTGGTTCAAAGCCTTTATTTAGAACTAAATTTATTTTTGTCTTGGTTTAAAATTTGATTGGCAGCATTTAACCTGCAGCAAACTTCTCTGTCAGAGGTACAAGAAGGTCAGGAGAAAGCACATTTCCTGAATGTCAAAGTACCAATAAAACCTTGGTTAATGTTTGGTTTTGGTATAATATTTGTACCCATTAGAATAAATGTTTTGCACAGAAGGCAGACATTACTGTTTAGCATAAAGTGACATTTTATAATAAATCTGTGGCTTACTTTCCTGGAATAATAACTTTGGATGTTTTGCTCTGGTAAGAAATAATACAGTTGAAAACAAACTCTTCCACAATAAAGTCTAGAGCATTATTGCCAGTCATTTTATACATATTTGTTTCAGACATCAGCCCAGTAGTCTTAATCTGTGCATTTCCAGTGAGCCTGTAGCAGTTACAGCTCTCTGGGAAAGGAAGCAAACATCTATTACCAAGTGCAAAATTCATTACAGCTCTCCTTTTTCTCCACTGCCACTGAAAATCACTACTTACAAGGAAAGTCTGGGAAGAAAAAATGTCTGTGTTTTCATAGCCTTCAGGAAGAATACTTGGTCCAGAGGCTACAAAGTCTCCAGGCTTGTGAGAGGACCAGCAGAAGACAGAATGGTTTCTGCTTTATGGAGCACTGGCACAGTTCTGATAAGTACTGAGCAACAACCCAGCTGGGATGCCACCTTGGCCATTACAGCAGTTGATTAGCAGGTTAGATTTTCTGCGAACTGCAGGAGTAGAGCTGGGGACACCAGTAATACCATATATCCCATCTTAACCAGATCACAGGATCAGAGGAAGGCATAAAGAACAAGAAGCCTCATCCAGCCTTCTTCAATCTTCTTTGTCTCATGGGAATTCTAGGATGATGTATCAAGCCATGCACTGATATGAGATACCTCAGGGTGCCTACTACACACATGGACTGCTGGAAACACATCCTCCAGAGAAAAACAATCAAGCTCCTAGTGTTTGCTCCAAATTATTATACTACTTCTGTTACTACAACAGGTAGAAGCATTAAGTGCAGATCAGGACCTTGATGTGGCAGGCTGTTTTGATTATCCAAATCTGTTTTGATTATCCAAAAAAAAAAAAACAACCCAGAGCAAAAAAAGAGCAAGAGCCCCTCACAATTAGATAAATTGCAAGCACTCCCTAGGAATGCTAGAGGGGCACTGGTATGGGATATGACAGAGCTTTCTTAAAGCCTAGACCTAAATGATGGAGTAAAATGACCAAGAGTTTTCCATGTTCATCACCAGTCACAGCACTCACTTGGCAGCCTGGCTTTTTCCTCAATACCTTGTTAACTGTCAGAAAATAGGATTTTTAAAAAAGTCTGCACTTTATTTAAATGGGGCTCTACACATTTTCTCCTGCCAGAACAAACTGCATTGTCAGGTTTTTGCCAACCACTCATTCTGTTGCTTAATTTTAAGAATTTATAAATCCTCCAATTTTTTTACTTCTTTAGATTGTAGAAAAAAAACATGTGGGCAAAAACCAGATAGATATACACAGTACTTGGAAACTGGGCAACATCTACAGTAAAAGGATCGGTAAACTAATAGTCTTGGGAGACAGGAGGGACACATCATCTCTGAAAAAAGAAAATGAAATCAAATTCATTTTCTCAGAACAGTATTTTTAAGTAACCTGTTTTGTTTTGTTTTGTTTCAGTACTAAAAGCAACAATGACCCCTAGAAACAAAAACCCTGCTGAACAGAACTGGTTTGCCACAGAAAGTAAAACTTCTGCCTTTTCAGCAGGTTTGCTCAAGGAGTTCAGTCATTCTGGAGTCTGCTCAGAAATAATCACAAACTCCATCCCTGTGCCTTTAACCTTTGATACGACAAGTGAAAATAATTCACTCTTGAATTCTGAATACACAGTGAAGTCTACACATAAAAAGGTTCCAACTTTGATGAATTACAGTTCCCTTTACATAAAGACAGTACGTCAGTGTTTGAAACGCTATTGTGAGTTGCACATAAATGCAAGAAAATAAGATCAGTGCGCTAGATGCTGTCTTGTACACTGGGGTAAATCCTGATGAATTTTTGCGAGCTCTATTAGCCTGTACTTACTCTATGGTATCTAAAATAAGAAATGAGCTGAGGTAAAAAAAAACCTCTTAAGTTTTTCTGGTGTAGTCTTGCATGAAAAAAACAGTCTCCAGCTTTCTAAAGCAGCTGTTCTCCGGCTTAAATCGTTTTCATTTCTGGGAGAGGAAAACAAAACAACCTAAATAGCAAATGAGAACACACACATGTATTTTCTTCTGCTTCATTTTGTCTTCCTCTACTCATTCTTGCCCTGAGATAATATTGCTTCCTTACCAGGAGAGGGAGCCCGGAGCCGCTCCCTGAGCTCTGGGATTGCTCAATCAAATCCTTTAGGGACTCTCCAGGGGGAATGTAGGTTTCATCCTGCTCCAGCCCGATGCTGTAGTGGGGCCTCGTCTCTTGGCGCTTGTATCTGCCATTTTACACGGAAGTGAAATTAGCTTTGAATACAATGAACACATGTGCAATGAATAATGCACACGGACCTCCACGTTTGCTTCATTTATAGACTCAGCTTCCTCTGCTTCCCTGGGGAATGTGCTGGACTTACTACCCAAAACTTTTATTTTTAGGAATGTTTGATGCCTTCAGTATAAAACTCAAAGACTGTGCAATCTGGTGTAAGTTTGCAAAGCAACCAAATGTTTTTCTTTCCAAAATGTAAATATGTTTAAAACACAGACCAAGAAATATCCAGTTTTATTTTACTGACTGCAGTGGATCTTTCAAGAGCTAGGGGAGGTAAAGTCATGGGATTTGTGACTATATAAAAAATGGAGCAAATTGTTTAAACATAATGCATGTAGATTTTGATGACATTCCAGACATATTTACTTACATTCCTGTATCCCTCTCTTTTTTATGATCAGTTCTTCGCCACTTAAACACATTTAGAAGCCTTAGGTTCATTTACCCTATCTAAAATTTGTCCTGCGGCTTTCTTACACTCAGTAAAGAATTATCTGTGCTTCTACCTGAATGGATTTTTAGGATGTTTGGCAAAAGATGCTATATGATATACATCTCACAGGCACACCTGTGACTAGGGTGAATAAAATACACATTTTTCCTCATTATAAAATTACAGTTTTCCATTTCTTTTCCTTAAGGTCAACTTCAGTTTTCTCAAATTCCTATGTCTATAACAAGATAAATGTTGGGAGGAACATTAACAAGCTGGTAAAATATTCTTTATTTACCTGAAGTAGCAGAATATGATGATAAGCACCAGAAGAATACTGCAAACAGTCACCGAGATCAGCAGGGCCTTATGGTGAATGTTTCCTTCAGCAAAGTCTGGGATTAAAACAAGGAAGGTGGAAAATTTGGAAAGAGAGGTAGTACAAAGTCAGTATTAAGAGACACACACACCTTCAAAAGTGCAGCAAACATGATTTCCTCTCTTTTCCACCTAAGTCCTGCGCAAGGTACCCCTGGATTCCCCATGTATTTTGTACACTTCCTCTTTGACCCTCACTGATCAGGGCAGAACCAGCACTTCCAAAAGCCTGTTTGTCTTTTCAGTCCTCAATAAGGCAAAACATCGCCTTGATCTGCAACTCCCTGTTTGACTCTGAATGAAAAATCAATTAAGACCTGTAGCTCTGTATCTCAACCTAAGTGATCAGCTAGGACATAGTAAAATTACTGCCTCTGTCTTAAATCACTCTTACTAAGTAGCATCCTATCAAGCAGCTAATGTAAAAAAATTTACTAATTGCATTTATCCTAGGAGAGAAGACACAGAGGACCATTCAACCCCTAAGAAAGGAGACCACAAGAGGCCTTGAAAGTATCTTTCCATCACTGCAGAATAATCTGTCTCTTGGATCCTGTTTTAAACACCTGAGCAGGAATTTTTCTCCTCCATTAACTCTATAGCAGCACTGTGTGCCAGCAAGTTCTTCCTATGCTCATGGGCAAAACTATCCTTCCAGCAGCTATTCTGTAAAACACTTGGAAAATTAAATGTGTCAAATAACTTGTAGAAAATGCCATTATGTAAAAACTATTACAACATTTTGGTCAATCTTTGCATGGGAGACTTGTATTCTCCCTTAAAGTATACCATTAATCTCCAAATTTGTATTCCTAACTCAGGTGAGTCTGACCTTCATGCACTCTCTTCTGCTGAGAACCAAAGAAACCTAGCACTATTTCTCTTTAACCTCCCCTGCCCCCCAAACACACAGAACTATAGTATTTTAGCACGTAGGTACACACAACACCCTCACAGAGTTGCTATCTGATATAATGCAAATAAGGATGATGTTTTCTGAAGCTCTTCCAGCCTTGCTGTCTTGCATCTTTCACAGTAATGCCCAACACATTGTAATATGCAAGAAATCTATCCTTACCAACTCATCCTGGAACAGCACTATCACATTTCAGATTTACAAGGGTAATGAGAAGAGATTCCTAGGGGACTCCTGGTTCACTGTCAGGCTCTTTTATCTTAAAGATCCAGTTTCTCCTTCTGTTTTTGCACCCAAACTATTTCTTTCCTTCCCCTTTCCACTACAAACAGAGATTACCTACCAACGCACCTTTTGATCACACAGGTCATGTTGTAACCTGCCATTCCCTGCTCCCAGAGCATTAAAAATGTAAACATTCAAGACACAGCTGATGCCTTTGAAAGGGGACACTGACACGATGTCTATCAGGAAAACACTGGAGCCCATCATTCTCCCTGCCACAGCAGATTTCTACCTGGCCTGCCACTTCAAGTGGGCTGTGAGCCGAAACTGAGAGCCCACTGGGGAATCCAGACCTTTCCCACAAAGACTGCTCAGTAGGGCTAAAGCCTCTAGTTCATGCTTTGTAAGCAGCACGGGCTGGACAGCCATTTCCCTCTATGATGTGTGGTTTGTAACAGTTTAAGATGTCGCAGCCCATCAGCTGAGAAGAGGATAAACAGAGCACACACACCATATACTGGGATTTTGTACTTGAGAAGAACCTGGATATATGTCCACAGCAAGGCTTTTACCATTTCACAGAATAAGCCAGGATGGAAGATGGGGTTTTGTGCTTAGCAGTAATGAAAGCTGATGTCAGATGCAGAGGGCGCAATTCAGATCTTGCTCATGTGTGTATGCTAGCCATTATAGCCACAGAAGTCTGTGCATCTATACAGACATGAAGTGTTGCATTACCAGAACTTGTGAAGCAGTTCATGTTGCCTGTGTGTGCCTGTGTATGTACACTTGGGAGAGGGATGATAATGATGCTGAAATCTTGATTCAAATACCAGACTCTGTGCTTAATGTTTCTAATGGGCTTCTCCTATTCAGGAAGGGAAGTCAACAAAAGCAGTCTGGTTTTCCCAGAGTGCTGTGTAGCTCTCCAACTTCAGACTCCAACACTGCCAGATTTTATGATACCCGAATGCAATTATGTGAAGCAAGTACAAGGCAGCATGCAAGATATAAAGGAACATGTCTTGATCTCCGTGCTGCAAGTAGCCAATGCAGACTCCAGTAGCAGTGATGCTTACACTCTTGCAGCAGGTGATGTCCCCTAACTAACATAGGACCACTACTACTGGTTCACTGTGCACAGCATGGGTATGCAACTGGCTCTCACAGGAGAGGAGAATAACTTCCATATGTCTTTATATTTATTTGTCTATGTACGATGAGAGGCAATAGGGATGATAAGTGAGCTATTGTTTCACCTTTCAAATACTTCCTGCATTTTCAAAGCATTTGGCAGAATGTCATTTGCTTGCTCACCCAAGGACTTCATAAACCCGTTGGCACATGGACAACACAAGATTAAAAGCATGCCCCATTCTTACACCAGCAACATCTGTTTGTTCTGCTGAACTGAGCCAGGCTGGTGCTGCAGGAGAGCAACTCCCTTCTCTTCCTACAGCCCAAACTGTTCTCCACAGAGCACAGGACAAACCCCCTTTCCTGGCATCTCCTTGACCATGTAGAGGGATGGGGCGGCTCAGTTTTGAGTCCACTTAATCACTGGCTCACGGGTTCCGTGGTAAAGGTAGCAGTGCGTACCAGTCAGTGTCAGTTTGTGTGATAGAGAGACTCTGTCCTTTTAGAACAGCAGTGCTTTGATTTTTAGTGTTATGTTACTTGGCAACTGCAATGTGCCAAGCAGCAGGGTTATGAGAATAAGCAGTAGCTTCCAGAGAGGCAGCAGTGAGCAATTGCGGTGGGGGGTGTGCAAAACAAACATGCAGTAGCTTTGGGAAGCTTCTTCACATACCTCAGCTGGCCAATAACAGTGAAGCCCAGCAAACAGCACGTTAGCAGTTTTATGTTGTACAAAAACGGTGGTGTGTGGTGGTGTCAATGGTGAGCAGCACAGAAAGGGAGAGAGGGCAGCAAAAGGAATGTCTTTGGTGATACCAAGCTGCCTCTCCGTTATTTTCCTGTTATTTCGCCCACCTCCACCACTTGATCCTCTCACTCTCCCATACACAAGACCATGCTGAGGAACGCACTGAAAATGCCACCCAGCAGGTTCAAGGGAGAAGCCAGCATATCAAAGGGAGAGAAGGTTCTCTTCCCTCCCCAGTTCACAATGCTACAGTTATCCAAGTAAAAACTGCAGTGAAATCCGAGGCGTGGAGACTGTGTGCACACATCAAACCCCATCATTCCTCCAATCATTCCCTTGACCATTCATCACAAGCTCTACAGGCAGGGAGCCAGACACGGTGGCACCACTACTTCTGCTTATATAGGCTTTAAATCAGTAAAGACATATTTCTCCTTTTGACTGGTCTCAGCCTGCACTTTCGCTGGGATTTCCAGGAATATCTTTTATTGTTTAAAGCAAAGGTGTTGTATCAAACCCAATTAAGACTTTCATTTCCTTAATAAGACAGATGTACAGCTGGGATGAGGACTTCATGGTTTCTCTGGGGATATTTTATCCTGCTAGTTCTGTACCAAGATGAACTCAAAATTCAGGCTTAGCTGTTGTTTCTTCCATCCTGCTTAACAAGCCTTGCTTTGACCAGCGTTAATTCTTCCAGGTCTCAGTCTCATGCATGTGGTCCTGCCTTATTTTCATGGCGGGGCAGTGAGTAGGGGGATGAAGGTAAAACCCACTTTCAGGTACATGCCAGGTCTGGAAAAGAACTTTGGGAACGTAAGTGACTTGCCTTTGTGATGTTACCTTGGTGCATAGGCTAATTTGCAGTTCAGCAACCTCTGACCTGCAGCTGCATGTTCTCCCTAGACTGTTTCCCATGTGATATGACCTTGGATACAAGTTCATCAGAAACCAAATATCTGTTTGCTTTTAAATGCTGAGAAGCATACATATTTTTCATGGAATCCTGGAGGTCACAAGGTTGTTCCTAGAAACTTATTTTAAAGTTCATCTTCTCTTTCTTTGTACTTACAGTTTATGTTAAATTTGATAGACAATTCTAACAGTACTCAATCACAGCCTGATCTAAATGTTTCCAATAGAAACAATGCTCAAAGCCATAGCACATGGTACTGGCAGTAGCATGTATTTCAAAACTGTATTTGTACCTGGTTGCAGTGAAAACTATGACTTTTCTCTGAGATTTCAGATGAGGGCACAGCAATGACAAATTAAAACAGGCCTGGCACCAAGAACAATGCATTTGCTTAAGGCCTTAATAGAGGTGCTGACTTTAGCCCTGTCCAGCCACATTAATGAAGCAGTTCCTGAAATGTATTTTCATGATATACTAGGAGGATACCAGTAGTGGAAAGCATATTTCAAACAGAAGTCTTCAGAATATGTTGAGTGAATACAACACGTTTTGTTTGTCCTGCTAAATAGACAACTTTGCAACACAGAGCTGGTAGAATGCTGTTCCAAATCTATGAAATTTTTCTTTCAACAAATATTCTCTCTGCTGTTTTATGGGTCTGCCACCATGGTGCCTAAACACACAGAGCAAAATCAACATTGATCCAAACAACTTCTGCCACTACCAAAAGCTTGTTTTATTGCTTTCTGTGTAAGTAGCAGAGAGTATTGCCAAATAACTAAAATCTTAATAAGGCAGATGTCTAGTGTTAGGCATTTGTTCAGTATTTTTAAGTAGTTTCAACATAGAATAAACTCAGTCAGCAGCAGGAAGAAATCACAGCAGTGTTTTCCTAACTAAAATTATATTTATTGATATACTAAGTATGAACAAATATTGACTTCTTTTTAGAGCTTTTCTCTCAGTCCAGAGAATTTTTTGAAATGAAAAAACCAACAAAGTACTACATAACTCTTATGTTGGAAGTCAAGAACTTTATGAGGTTTTGCTGATTTAACGGCTTGCTAGTAAACAGTGAAATATTTACATACTACTCTCCATAGGCCTGATTTTGCAGCCCATCTGTGCAGAATTTCATAGGCATGAAGGGAACAGCTTACAGGAGTGAAAGCTTTCTCTGAGCATGCATTTGTGTAAGTATCTGCTGTTTGCAGATTTTCAACTCAGAATATCATGATTACAAACTGTCCTGCAACCTTGAACTGACTCTTACAGACTAAACTCCATGCTGACCACTTCAAATCTTGGCCATTGCTGCCAGTGCCAAGAGTTTATCATGGATGAGCTTACAGTTACTTTGGAATACATTTCTATGAAATTTATCTGCAACATCCAGCCAGTTTTACCAACTTTCAGGGAGTGATGTTTAAACAAGCAAATGAAAAAGCTATAATCTTGCCCCAGAATCTACTAAGTTAGTACACATACATTTGTATGGGCTCTTCCTCTATATTCCATTTTCAGCTGCATTTTTCATGTAGAAAATCCACTTTACTGACTAATTAGTGTCCTAGTGCTAGGTCTTTTATGTAAGAAAAGCTTAATGGTCTTCAGTCAACCTGGACTGAAGACCTGGACCCAGATATGTGTGTTGTGAACAGTAATGCATGTCGCAGGGACTAGAAATGAGACTCAATTTTATTATCAGGTTAACAATGTACATAGCAAGAGGCATCCTCTGCCACGACAAACAAAAGTGATAGCCAGCAGGCTTGTGCTAGGACAGAATCGTGCAACTGATGCATATGGTGTTCACTGCATACATGCAATAGAAATAACACCAAGTATCAGCAACCATGGGTCAATGCAGATTATCTTTCTGATCATGTGCAGTTGGAGGGGGATGCTTTGGGTTTGGGTTTTGTTTCTTCCTAAGGCACAAAGAAAAACAGAAGGAAAAGGTCAGTTTGGGGCTGGATTTACCTCCCCTTACCTCGAGTTTTCAGTGGTGGCAGCGTAGGGTGAAGGTGTTTGTTACAGAAATCTTGGCCTGTGCAACATTCAATAGATCTTCTTTGGTGTGGAATAGGAGTGTCCTGCAACAAACAATTTAATAGAAAGTAATTATCTATGTTATACATACACATCATCATTCTGGCACTTGGACTGCAGTCTGTTACAGATTTCTAGGATGTGCAGCGTAAGGGTATTTGCTTCTGAACCTATCCAGTAACATTTCATCCAGATAATTAAGAGATCCATTCACCCCTAACGGATTTCTGTTAGTGCCTTAGTGCTGCAAGAGTGACTGATTGTTTCTCATGGTGCAGTCATTAAAACTGTGAAAGTCACATGAATCCATCAGTTAGATTTGTATTTAAAAAATAAGTTAACATGAGTATCCAGAACGGTTTAGCCAGAATAATACTGAAATTTCTGTGGACTAATTTAGCCATCACTTCTACTCTCATGGAAAGCTGGGTAAAATATCTTTCATGGACCTTGATGGTTAGATTGTTCCTGTACTCACGTAGAATCATTTAAGGTTAATGCTAGAAAAGATAAACACTTTACAGTGACCTTGCTCTACTGCCCATAGCCATTCCACTGCTGCAGTAGTCATCAGGTGGTCACTGCACCTGAAGGGAATTTCTGGCACAAGATATTCAAAAACTAAAGCACAACTTCATGTAAGACATGAAGATTGCTGTGGTTCATCAAATAACATCCTAACTAACTTTAGCTACCACGGACACTTCAGGAATTAGACTGCATTCTCTAAATTTGAACTTCCTCTGAACTGGACTGTTACTAGCAACAGCAGTGCCAAACCCCAAAACTTAAGTTATTGTTACAAGCAGCTATAATATCACCATTCAGGGATTTAAATTCACTCTTATCAGCAATCAATGTAGAACAACTATTATGCAACCATAGAGTGGTTTGGATTGGGAAGAACCTTGAAACTCATGTAGTTCCGCCCCCATCTGCCATGGGACACCTTTCACTAGACCAGGTTGCTCAAAGCCCCATTCAACCTGGCCTTGAACACTGACAGGGATGGGGCATCCACAAATTTTCTGGGCAACCTGTTCCAATGTTTCATCACCCTCACAGTAAAGAACAACTTCCCTATATCTACTCTAAATTTCTCCTCTTTCACTTTATAGCCATTATCCCTTGCCCTATTACTACCTATCTACCAAATAAACAGAAGTGAAAAATACGGACATAATAATATCTGTTGACTGCACTTCAATTGAAAGCTGTCAAAAAAGCCAAGCAACACTGGCAGCAAATGCTTCCTTACCCGACACTGGAAGTCAGAGCCCTCTAATCCAAGACATCCCTTAGTGACTAAATGTCCACCGGACTCATCTTCTTCTATTATGGTAAAGCAGTAGCCATCGGTACTGAGGATTGGAAAGAATGAATCAGGAAAAAGCTCTGAAGTGAAATATATGCTGCTGAATATAGTCTTAAACTTTGTTCCTTGCAAGACAAATCTGCCATAAATAAATTGATGTACTAAGGCAGGCTGGACAACTCAGGAACCCAAGGCAGCCTACCTCTCTCAAGTAGGTCCACAGCCCCGTGGATCAGCTCTTGCACACACAAAGGAAGCTCTGCGTCAGGAGTTCACACTTACCTTTCCAACATTTAACACCCATAAATACCACTAACAAACATCTCAATTCTCTGTCTATGGTCATTAGTGTGTTAAAGCTGGGGAGACCTGTATAAGTGCAAGCATCAACACTACAGCAGGTACCTTGTGTGTGGGGAACAAGGCATGAATATTTGCACCATGGTGAAGACCCAAAGAAGGAAACATTTTTGAGGTACTAAATACAAAATATTATTAAGAGTGATTTGTGATTCTGGTTTTAACCATATTACAAACTGCAACACTCTTGGGTATGAGTCCTTGAGTTATTATCAACACCCTTCATAACTGTTTACTTGGGTTATAAGGCTGAAGTGATCCATAACGCTTCCGTTTACAAGAACATGCACCAGGAGGACAAGTATACTAACAGATGGCTAGATGGTGCTAGTGATAAATGTCCTTCCTCAATGAAGGCCAAATGCCTGAATGCTATGGAAAGAGGGAGAGAAAGGCACAAAAAGGATGTTTGCATTTTACTGAGACTGCTGTACATTAATTTTTCTACACTCTGAGGGAGACACACACCGTGTGCAAGAAACACAAATAGACTGATTTGCAGGAAGAGGAACCAAATATAAAGACAAGAATATTTAATATAAGACATTTAAGTAATATAAAAATAAAATACTCTGTTATTTCCCCAGGAATATAACACTGTTATTAAGTGCAATGAGTATTTTTCAGAAGAGAAAAAACAAACTCAGTTAAAGCAAGGAAATAAAAAGAAAAAAGGATTAGAAAACTGAAAGACAGTAAAATTTCAGATTATTTGTTCCTTACTTGAATGAAAGGAGAATCTAACAGAGCTATAACAGCAAAGGCAATGAATATTAGGAAACGAGAGACACAGTTACACATGTAAGAGATAAACACAATTTGTAAGTATTAACTACATGACAGGCTGATGCTGGATAGGATCATGTCAAATATTTGCAGTGGCATATTTTTATATTAGTGGTGCAGGGTCTAGCCATAGTAAGCTTATTACTTCAAATAATAATCTATCATGGGTTATTGACTTATGGATTTGAAAAGTAACCAGCTGCACGTTGCAAATGACTTTCTCAGAGAAGCATGAGATGACTTCTACCCTTCTTTGACATTGTGCATATGAGTAATGCAAAGGAGACAGCAACCACCTTGATTTTATTGCTTAAGCTTAAAAGATAGGAACAATAGGATTGCCAAGAAAAGAGACTGTAAGGAATCCATTAGAGCAGAATATTATATTAGATTACATTTTATTTGTTTGCATGGTGCCTTTGATTCAAAGTAATGAGTAAGTTTAACCCAGGGGACAGAGTAACAAAACAATAAATTGCAATCAAGTGAAACACAAAAACGAACTCCATAGCTAACTGTCCCCAGCAAAACCAAAACTGTTCACCAGAGGAAAGCAAGGGAAGGAAAAGTCAGATTGTTTGCAAAAGGGAGGGGAAACAAAAAAAAGAAAAAAAAAAAAAAAGAAGCAGGAAAGTATGCAGCTTTATTTCTTTTTTTGTTTCTGTCTTCCATAGAATGCTGCTTCTTAGCTCATTTCTGACAGCTAAATTCAGGCTCCTCAGGCATTTCAGTCCCTCTGAAAATTTTACCCAAATTTTAAAAAGACAAACAAAATTAGACGGAAAAGTTGCAAAGCTTCAACAATAAGGATAAATCATGTTCTTTACAGACAATGGAAGAGTAATGACAGAAAAGTATGAGACAAAAATAGCAATGCTGAGCCGAATAAACACTGGTACCACTTGTTTGCACCTCTAAGAAAATAGTAAACCAGATAGCTTTCACGCAATGCAAGAACTCATTATCATATTGAAAATATCTCAGGTGTTTGGGCAAGAAGTGACTCTTCTTAAAAGAAAGAAGTATCTGCTTCCACCCTTCTGCCCCTGACCTGTTTGCCTGGTTCACAGGATGTCAGATGGACCACATGCTGCAAGTAAAGAGCAGAGCATACCCCTGCTGTTTTATTGATTACCTCATACCTGTCTATGGCAGAAATGAAACTGTTCTTACTATTATAACAACTCAAAACCAAGTCAGATCAGTCTGCTTCATCTCCAATTCTATGCTTATTTTGTTGGCTGTATAAATAGAAACATATGTACACTGCTGATACATGCAAAGCAAGATGAAAAACCTGCTCTCCACTTCCTAGCAAAGATTAGTATTATAGAATTATTTCTTAATTATTTCTGTAATTTGAATACTGTGTAATTTGTTTCTACAAATGGTGCATAAAGAAGGAACTCAACCTGATGTTACTGAATACATGCAGGTACACATCCACTAGCCTCCACTATACTAAAGCAACATCTTATTAGAGTATGGTGGAGGAGAATGATTAAATACATTTTGGATGTGATCACTAGTAAGCACACATTTGGTATGCCACATATCTGCCAAGTCAAATGCGAGCAAAATAGAGGGAATTGAGTTAACAGAGGAAACACTGGCAGACACTAATGTGGAAGGTGCTGCTATAATTACAGATTACCCAAAAGAAAAAGGCAATCTTAATGGAGACCTTTACTAAATGTCGTAAGAGAGGAAGAGAGGCCAACAGCTTTGCAGCTGCTCACACAGATGTCCTCACTGGCCAACAGCCATTTCTCACAGAAGATGCCATACTTCAGCTACCAAAACTTGACTGCTGAAGATTTCCTGTCCTGCTCTCTGCATGTGTGATGCAGCCAGGGATGGCAATATAAAACTTGGAAAAGCAACATCTTCCCTTTGTTCAGTGCCTATCACAAACAGATCGGTTAAATACCCTGATGAAAAGATTCCTTATCTTTAATCTTATTTGCAATTGAGTCCATATGAGTATTACAATTTTTGTCCACTCCTCCTCCTTATACTCCTGGTTTTGACATCAGAAAGAGCTAAAGCTCTTTTCATTTCCATGCAAAGCAACATGACAAGTTTCTACATTTTTTAAAAATTATCAAAAATGTAAAAATGTTAAATTATATTATATACAGAAAGTAGGAAGTTCATATCCTTTTGTAAAGACTGGCTGAAATAATCTAATTCAAAAATTGGCTGACTCCCAATTTGCATCTAATTCATAAGTTTTGTTGCATCCTTCACTTAAGGAAGATGATGAAGGTCAAATTTAGGAAAACACTGACTCTGGACACGATCCATAAACGAACAGTCACTGTAAATATGCTCAACACATTTTCAGAAAAAAATAATATAGTTAGCAGCTGTGCATCAGGGAAGTAATATGAAACCAAGTGAGACAAGCATTACACAGTTGCTGAGCCAGATGCACCTTCAGATGTTTGCACAGCTACTTTTGAAGGCAAGGAGAGACATACAGGTGTAACAAAGCAAAGAAGCTGGCTCACACAGGGCCACAGTTTCTTGCCATGAGTCCCCAAGATGGTGATGTTGGTCCTACCACACATGCTGTTCTGTGCATGGTACCTTTTGGCTCTTTGGGTGCTCAGTGATGATCCTCCACACAGAAAGGAGGGTACCCAATGCATACCAGCAGAGCATCCTTTCATAGATGATATATGGGTCTATCAATCAATATTTTCTCTATTCTACCTGTCTTAACTATTCTCCCAGGACTAAGACATGACCCAGCCCACCAAATATGTCTTGCATTGCTCTATTAGATCACAAATCAAATCAAACAGTTCTCCCTGACACATGAAGTCACAATGCAGAAAACATGCCACTATGCCAATCTGTGAGGAAGAGCCCTAGAAACTGCAGGCTTCACATTGAGTGTGAGATCTGACAGAGTACCTCTGCATTTTCACAAGGGCTTTCTAGCACCTTTCACTTCTGTTCAAAATCCATCTCAGTACATAAGAGAACTATCAAGAAGCGGTCAAAACAAAGCTACACATTGTCCTCTTTTCCTTTTAAACTTTTTTTATTCCTTTCTTTTGTCTCCAAAATTTAAACACAGACCAAATGTTTTCTTTTACTTGACCTTAAGATTACACTGCAGTTGAATTTGTATGATGCAGCTCCTTCTTTAATGCTAGGACAGACTTAAAAGTGGAGATTTGCTGTTACACTTTGTTTTTTTAATATAAGTAAATTTAATATGCAAGGGAAGTGTTAGGTATTCCAGCACTTTTTGCACAGTAACACCAAAGTACTCCCACACTGAGAATAATTAATGCAAAAGGTCTCAATAGAGGGATTGCATTACTATTTAGTTTAAGGTTTATACTAAATACCTAATAGGCAAGACCTAAGCAAAACTAAGAACAAGGAATTTCTGGGACACACTTGAAAAGTGTGGGAGGCAGACTTTGTGTTTCTGTTTAAACACTTGGAGAGAAGTCATCTGCATAGCCACTTGAAACATACAGAGGGGGCAAGGAAAGACTGGAGCTTGCAAGAATCTGTCTCTGTTGACCTTTGTTTTTTTGTTTTAATCATCAAAGAGGACTCAACTGCCTCTGGTATAGTACAAAGGATTCCATCAAAAATGAAAATAAACAATAAAAAAAATTGAAACAGTTAACTTGTAGGACCTCACCACAACTCCTTTATCAGAAAATGTTCAACTTTACCATAAAAATTAAAGGTGCTTAAAAGTTGTCTGAATGCAGTGCTTTGGCCCACTGTGGAAATCTTCCTTCTACATACCAAATCACAAAGAAAATTCAATCCTATCATCTGGAGAATGGAAGAATGGAAATAACATAGCTCAAGTGAATTACCATCTCTGGAAACACTGAAAAGCAACTCAATCATTTTATTGCTTTAGATAACCAAAGCTACCTCAAGACACAGTTGGCCATAAACACAATCAAGACCAGTAGGCAATATATAAGAAATTAAACTCTATCAGCTTGATCTTAAAAACCATCAGCATTTATCTGTGAATGGAAATTAGAATACAACAAGGCACCTAATCAGTCTCTGCCTTTACTGTAATCCCACTGCAGTCAAAACCAATTAAATCTAACACTATTCTTTAAAATATGTGATTAATTATGATTAGACACAAACTGTCTGCGCATTCACTTTGTACACACAAAACTTGAAACAGACTGGTAAAACAAGGTCCTGGTTGTGTTCAAAGCAGCTTTAAGCTTCTTCACTGAAAGCCTTTCATGAATCACACAGATGTTAGGAAAGAATAGTTTCAACACCCTGCAGGTTAACACACCCTTTACAAGCAGTTGATTGCAAACCTTCTGCAAAGATCTTTGTTGTCAGGGCTCCTGATGAGCACACTAGAGCTTCACTAAGAACACACTAATGAGCTTCAATTGCCCTGAGTGGCACCTGGTACATCCCTACCTACCCACCATACCCACCCACATCCCCTAGCCAGGGCTTCTACTTAAGCTCAGGTCTGAAGTTCAAACACCTCTCAGAGTAATAGTACAGGAGTGCCTGTCTCCAGCTTTGTTTCCTGCCTGGATCCAAATCACTACTAGGCATGTGAAAGGACTTAAGGGGGAGCTGTCTTTACCTGTTGCGCTCAGGTACCCTTGGGGAAATGGGATCCTGGTAGGTGAGGATATGGCTGGTCCTAACATCACTTTCAGTTTCTGGCTAGGCCACCTTATGCTCTCTAACGCTAACCCTCACTTGATGAGGTGACCCTACAATGGGTTTTCCAAAACTTGTGCTTGTGGATTACCCCATTTTTTTTAAAGCGCATTATCTAGAGCTGTGGTTTTTCTGTTGATATAGAAAACAATCTGCATTTTAAGCCACAGTGTTATCCTTACCTCTTTAAAATATCATTGGACTTAAGCTGTGAAAGTATAAAGAAAAGGAAACTGTGTAGGAACACATCAGGCTCTTAAAAGGATTTGATACAGAAGTGGTTAAAGAATATTGACTTTTAAATTTCTAAAAATACAATCACGGAGAACGACTGGAAATGGCCACCAGATGTCCTCATTTTTATAGAAACATTCAGACTACTGGTACTACAGGCAGGATCCATACTTCAATAGGTAAGTAACTATGGTAGCAGGCCAGAATCCTCAGGTGGGATGACAGTCTACATCTTATGAGAAAATTTTAATGATTGCAATAGGACTACCTATTTTATTCTGAGAGTTTTAATTTAAACACAGCTAGAAGTGTTTTATCATTGAACTTTCAGAGCCCTCGCTCCTGGGCACACAAAAGCCTTCCCTGTTTGGGTGAGAGGAAGGGGACAGTGCCTGATGCTCTGCAGAATCCAAACCCCGGCTATATATGTTACCAGCGATTTCCCAGGTGTCCAGGCTTTACCAGGCCTTTGGGTATCCCAGCATATGTTGGCTTCTCCTGCAGGGCTGGCGGATATAAACTGCAAGTCCAAGCATAGCCCAAAGCTGAACAGACTGATAGAGCTAACAAGAGGTTTGATATTCATTTAAATATAAAATGTAAAAGGCTTTTAGTGGCTACATCTGAGGGAAACAATAATTAATGCAGTAAATTTTAATCTAAAGCAGTTCATTTAATATTTAGATAAACACGGTGTGATCAATACTGCTTAAATTTCAATATGGGGAGATTTCCTTTACAGCAAGGTTAAATGAGAATTCCTGAGTGCTTTCAAACTGTGCCAACAGTTGTTTGGGCTAGATGAAGTATGAAGTTACTGCCTGACTAGTAGGAAGATCCCAAAACAGAGGGACAATGAATAATCTCTGCTAACATGGTTGATCTTGGCCAAATCTTTTGAAACCTGGTGTCAACCCAGCCAGCTAACTGGAGACATAGTAACTATCTCATCTCTATTATGGCCCGTTTCATATTTTGTCCAGAATTCCAGCTATGTGGTAAGGAATTCAAGAAGGAAATTATTACAGACTAATAGTCCAGCAGATATAGGGAAAAGAAACAAGGACTGTTGTATCCTTTGTATCTCACACCAAGGCAGGGAGAGCCGTTAACAGTCATCATCCTGAAAATGATTACTGCTGACAAGCCATGAAGGAAGGGTATTTAATTCAAGTTAACTCATTTTTTTTGTTGCTTTATGTTATTCTAAACACTTCAGCAACTTTTCACTTGTGTTGCTCACTAGGCAAGTGGCAAGGTGGATACTGCTCAGGTAACAGCACAGGACAGGAAAGCAGAGTAGCTCTAATGCAAGTCTTTTTCCTGGACAGAAAAGTGATAAATATTTGATGAGAAATTCCAGTTTCAATTATTATTTTGATGTCTAAATTGGGAAAAAAAAAAAATATCACTAAGGTAAAACATTCAACCCTGAAATGTGCAAAGATTATTAAGACAAAAGAGGTTACAATTCTGTAGTTCACTAGCACTTAACTACCTGTTTTTGTAACACCTAAAAATAGCATTGGTATTTGACACTGTAAGGGGATTTGTGAAGAAAACTTAAGTATTGCAGAGAGGTGAAAATCCACAAATTCATTTTAACGGGACATTTACTCACACCTCCTGGTAACATGAAAAATGGTTAATGTCAATAATGCCTACAAACCAAAGTGCAACAGCAGAGCTACCCAGCTGGGGTATAAACCTTGTTCAATGGGTTCCTTAACATGGGTCCCTTTGTGCTTCCTAGTTCATGGATTTGAGTGTCATCTGTAGCTTTCCTGTTACTGTGTGTGTGAGACAGCACATGTGACTCTTGCTGGGCAGGAACAGGAAACAGCTGATTCACACTGCAGGGGATCTGCAAATTGATATCAGAGTGGGGTTTTACAGCTTTTTAAATTGACTGCCATGTGAGAACTGTTAGACTTAATTCATCGCTAGAGGATGGGTTTGTAGGAAGAGGATAGAAATGGGAAATGGTATTTACAGCTGTCATCAAAGCTTTGGTACACTTCAGCGTGAAACTGGAAGCTGAACAGAAATAAGTCTGGCTACAAAACAACCCTCAAATCCAGGACAATATCTTCAGCAACCTTAGGCTTTCCACATTTATCTTTTTAATGTGCTGCCTTGAAAAGCTGACACAATGGTAGAGTCTCACATCAAACAGTACTGCGTAACCAACTGGCATGTCTGCTTGGGTTCACATCTGTGCCTTGCTTTGTTTCTCACATTTCCACAAATCCGCTAGGCTATAGCTGAACGTGAATATCTCCAGTATCTTACCTGCTCTAAGTAAGCAGAAAAGTTTTATATTCTCATGTGAAATATGAGGGGCTCAGACCTGCTTTGCTGCAGCTGAAGCAAACTGAACATGCACCTCAAGCTAAGACAGCGATGTTTAACCAATATCCTCATTCAACAGCCATATAGTATGTGTTTAGCAAGAGCTGCTTATGCGTGGGCAAACAGGTACCCTCAGTCACCTCTGCTGCTTCAGGCAGTGTCAGGTCAACACAGACCACAGCTGTGCCTTCAAGAGGACTGTACAGAGCTGGACATGCCCCTCCCTGAAGAAACAGAAGGATGTGAGGAAGCAGAAGCCAACCCAAATGAGAGGTTTGTAGTACTCTAAACACAAAATCAAACAGAAGACTATAGCTAGTGTAAGAAAATGCTCAACACTTCACCTCAAGAAAAAGATCACTATCGTTTTAGCATAGAAACAAGAAAGACAAGCCTTAAGGACCTACAAAAGATAGCTCAGCTATTGCAAAGACACACACTAAGAGCAGGGTTCTTGTAAATGGTGTTCCACAGACAGTAATTATAAATTTATAAGCATTTACTGACATTTCAGTATACATTTCCATTAAGTCTCCTGTAACACAGGACCTTTAAAAACAAGCTCCTACTTTCAGAATATTTCATATACAGTGAAGTAACACAAGTATTATCTAAACCTGTAAAGATATAAACAGCCTAACATAAAAATCTAAGTATGTAGCCGATCTCTAGGTAAAAATTATTTATGATCATTTAGACACAATGTATAAACCATCCAATTACTGCTTAAACAAAACCTCCAACACCCAACCTAGGACTGCTGAGGTACCACAAATAGGTTTTCCTCATGTTTCACCACAAAATATATATCCCACAAACCTGCAAGTGCTGTTGACTGAGTCTTCAGGACAGTGGTGGTGGCACTGACAGGACAGCTTCTTTGGCAGAGGGGCAGGTGCCGTGCTCTCACCATCTTCTTTTCTGGTCTCCATGCTCAACTTAGCAGAACTTCGTAAGGGCATGTTGTCTAGAAAATTTCCTGTAAGTGGTGGAAAAACAAAAAGGCATAGTTATAGGCTGGGTTGCAAGACTTGAATGAAGGCATTAAAGTATTTCTACCCATCAAAATCTGAGAAAGTTATTTCAGCTTGATGTTAACTACAGTGGTTTTCTCTGGAAGCCTCTGAAATGGTCACTGGATTTGAGGCTTATTGGGCCTCATTTGCATTAGAGCAAACTGATGTTCAAGTTCTGCTTCTGCCAAAGAGATATGCTGTGCTTTCCAGACTGCGAAAAACAGCTTTTTGCCTTTTGTATTATGCAGGTCAAATCCTTGGTTACACCTTTACACTTTCTTTGTCTCTCTACTTGGCACATATCTACAGCCACTGAACCCCATAAAAACCAGTGAGATTTACGGTACTCCAGGCAGGGCAGAACATGGACATACAATTCAACAAAGATTTAACAGAAAATTATGCTCTTACAAGTTCAACAATGTTTTCTCTCATTGAATTGCATAAGCACTACTTGGAAAATGAGGAAAAACAGTTAATTATTCACAGACTATTATTTTTTTTCCTTAATAGTAAAAGACAAGAATGCGGTTTAGAGTGAACAATACTGAAATATATGGAGGTGATTACTTCTAAAAATATCAGAGCACTGAATCTCCATGGAGCTGGTGGATTACAGTTAGACATGTTGGTGATGAGCTGGGAGTTAAGTCCCCTCCCCCAGCTCTACTCATAAATATCATCTTTCAGTGCTTGTGAATATTTTAAGCCTCAAAGACAAAAATGAGATCAGCATGAAAAGCCTCAACTGGCAGTTTCTCACTTTGCTTTTGCTTCTCTGTAAGAAATCTTACTAAAGGGTCATTTACAAACAGCTGTCTCCAACAGAGTAGTTGAAGAGCAGGCTTGAAATTCTTGATTTACTGATATATCTTTAGAAACAATTGGCATCATTATTTTGATTGGCTCCTGAACTGCTGCTTTGACCTTAATTAAAATCTTCCCCAAAGCTCCATCATCAGGACTAATATATTGTGGTGCTGGCAGAAAACTTTGGACACACATAGGCTGGCATTCGAATTTACACTTTCCAAGAGTTTGAAGAGCTCATGCAGCATATGATTTTGCTTTCAGCTAATGCCCAGGGCCAAAACTAGTGTAAAATTATTGCAGTTTAGTGTTGAAAACAATAAAATAAAAAGACATAGGAATAACATTTTCAATCAGATCCTTTCCTATCTTCTAAAAAGAAAAACTCTTCTCATTCCATTCTCCAGATCCCTTCACAACTTAAATTCCTGACTGCTAGCTAAAAAGATGGGCAGATCTTTTGCCTCTGAAAATTTGATTTCTCACCCAGCAGATGACCATGGGACATGCAAGAACACTTCTCCCACTCAGAGTTCAGTTTCATCAAGGTTGCTTGACTTCAGAGCAGGAAGATTTTTCAGCAGTCCCCTCTCTAGAATGTAACATGTAGGTAAAAACCCAGAAGAGCTTGCCAATTTGGCAACAAGTGCCTTCTGATTTCAGGTGTGAAATGCACAGTATGGGATGGTGAACAGCCAGCTCCTTTTGCATTTGCTGCTGTGCTGCAACAAGCTCATGCTGGTCATGCAGCTCTGGCTCTATCTAGGGATTAGAAGCCCCCTTCATTCTGAAAGGTCTCCTAAGGAACTATGTCCCAAGTGCCATGAAAGCAAGGTATTTCAGGCTATTTAAATCTGGCTGCTTCTCTGCAGTAGCCTATTCTGTCAGTCTGCTTATGGCTAGCTTCCCATCTCTGATGCATAGCTTGGGACAACTGAAGAAAAGCAGTAGTATCAGAAATAAGGTTATTGTAGTCTGCTGAGAAACTTCCTGACTGCATCAGGGAATTAATCAAAGTTGAATGTCTGAAGGTCACCACCAGACTGGTATACCTTCATCAAATTTAGCTGATTTTTCTCAGCTTCTCTCTTGTTTCCACTAAAATACACCAGCATGTACAAAGCACTTTCCACCACAAGGGCAGGAAGGCAGGCAGCCACCACAGCTTTCATGTCTCCTTGGAGTACTGCTCCTGAGAGATATTTTCTTCTGTAGGACTGGGACCATTCACAATTGTCATGTGATAGCCTCTGTTACAAATCTTTACAGAATGGGAATGGGAAATATGTGCTTAGAAGCAGCATGCTACTGAGTGTCTCTCTCCATGCTTTGTTTCAGCTGAGCTCCTCTACAGAAAGGCACACCTACAGAGATCCCGAAGCCAGAAGAAGGAAAATGGGGAAAATAAAGTGCTGTAAAAGGTCAGCATTATCCTGGATGACCATTAGAATGACTAATGTCTACTGTAAGCCCCTACTAACATGCCAACAAATAATCCTTCTTAGATAAATTCTTCCATTTTGCTTCACATCATCCTAGACTTCATGGTAATTCATGAGAACTATGCCTTTGCTTTGAAATACTTTCTCATGTGTCAAACCCTTCATTGTTTTCTGGTTTGTTTGGCTAACATTTTTTTTTAAATGATATAGAAGTGATCACAGATCCTCACTCCACAATCACAGTGAAGTAACTATCGGGATTAATTGCATCTTGGCTTTAAATGATGCTGTTTAAAGGTGGTTCGACAGACCCATGGACAGTGGTACCTCATACCCAACAGTAACATCACCTATTTAAGCTTTGCATTGACTCACGATGTAGGTAAAAAAAAAAAAAAAGATCTAAAGATCCCATCTCTTAAGTGTACATTCAGTCAATAAGTACTCCGGCCCCTGCCAACTGTAGCCATAGTTATGCGATTTGGACAGGATTTCTCCACTAGATTCTGGATAAAGCCCAATAACTCATTTCACACTGGCCCACAGCCATCAGATGGTAATGACTTTTGGGCACTGGTCTTGATTCAACAAGTCTGGTAATGTAGGAGGTGAAAAGCTCTGTATTTTGTAGTCCAAATCTTGAACCATCCTCTTTCCAGAAGATGAGTAATTAGCTGTAGTTATCTTAACAGATTTATTTCTGTGCCACTGCTGTGTGATTTATGTGTTGCCTATGCAGTGAAAAAGCTGATCTGCCATGACCTTCCATGGGTTTGTAGGAATAAAAATCAGCATCCGTTTTGGGAAGAAGCAAGTCTAAGGGCCACAAACAAGTCCATTCAAAACCAAACAGAAAAACCCCAAACATACAAAAACTTTTCCACTTCATGGAATGTCTGTTTCAACTGTTGCTGCTGCTTTGGACCTGAAACTAGTTACATTCATATAAAAGCATTTGAACAGTAATTAAAAAGCAAACCAAAAACTATAACCCACCTAAACCTTAAAAGGCAATCAGTCTACTTGATAAAACTGATGGATAGAAATTTTAAACCAGAAGGTTACTTCATCTACAGCCTCCACTAGCCTGTACAGTTACTGTGCTTCTCCTTAAATCATATTTTTATTAGAAGATGAAACTATATCCTGCAACAGCTTGCTGGAGTTTCCTATGCTATATTATAAACTACAGCCTGATGACTTCTCATCAGGACAGGGTTAGACCATCAACATGACTGTTTTAAGAGAAAGGGAAATAACTAACTGCTAACTCACCATGTCATCAGATAAAAGAATTTCCATGGGATATTTTTTGGCAAATAGTCAGCAATGAAAACACAGCACAGTTAAGTAAGTTGAAATAAATTACACCTCTTAACTCAGTCTGATCTACTGTGTAAAATAGTCAAGAGGTAACAGTAAAACACTTTTTATTGGTGATAATCATGTAACAGGGAAGAAAAAATACACCATGACAGTTTCCCTTTGCTGGATATTCAAGGCTACCATAAAACTCAAGGAAAGGTCAGATGCTGAGACCTGCACATTTCTGATCTAAAACCAGGGTAAATAAAATCTCATATAAAAACACCAAAAAAAAAAAACCACCAGAAAACAACGTGCTTTCCTTTTCAGTGTGTGACTACATTGCTTTAGTGAGCCCTAACTGAGGTTGATATGAAATGGTGTTTGAAAAGAGCTGTACCCTGATGCACATCCACTGTGATAAATCAGCATACTAAAAAAAACCCAACAAAGTAGCATTGTTAGGCTTATCATGTATGATTTGCTTCATTTCCCACCTGTGCTAGATTTCCTATTCACCATAGTAAGTAGAAGCTACACACTGCTCCTTCTTATCTGTATACTTAAAAATTTGGGGTGCCTTTGCTTCTATTCATGATCCAAAGGAATGAGGTTTACAACCTGATGCAATCTTAGACAATCCATCAAAGTGGTCTTAAAACCTGTTTCTGTCTATATTCATAGAACTGCCACCGAGTGTCAATATAGATAGACATATACAGCACTAATTTAAATAATGTATTTAATTTCTAGAGATTTCCTTTGCATTTGGTTTGAAAATGATAAGCACCCTTCTCTAAAAAGTCTGTTTAAACCATCTTAAGAACATGATGTTATTAGCCAAATTAGTCAAGTTCATCATGGAATGTAGCAAGCTGTGACAAAGCCACTGAGACAAGACCCTTCAAATTAATACTCATACCATACTACTTGCAACTTAACACCACAAAGGCTTCTTTGGTGTCATGGCCCATGGAAAATGCACATGTGACTTGCTGTCCACCATTACCTCACAGTTTGATTGAGTGTTATTTTCTCCTGGTTTCCTCTCATTTCTGCTATCCACAGTTAATCGTTGACTTATTTTTAATTTGGAAGAAAATGAGAAATGGTTGGTGCATTTTTCATAGCATGAGAGAGTGTACCAACAGAACACAAAAAAAGGCACAAGACTTCTTTAAAATTTCCAGAGGAAACTACATGCAAAGTGTTTTAGCCTGCCAGCTTGGACTCAGTAAAGTCTATCCCTACCCACTGTAATTCCCCATTAATAAAGTATTTCCCCAACTCTGTTGAATCTCTCACTTAATTCTATCTCCTACAGTTGTTTGGTTCCATCTATAAATGTTCCATGGCAAAGAAAAGCTTTTAAAATAAAAGTTTTTAATATTTGTAAACATTAATAAAAAGGTATTTCACGTAATCTCATTAAGATATCCATGTATTTTCCTTATTTCTAATCTCTTCTCAAGAGCCCCATTTTACTCAGCAAAGGTAAAATATGCTGGAGCTACCAGTAGTCTTTTCTGAATTGTGTGTTCTTGTACAATTCAAAATGAACAAACATTTTGCATATACTTGTGCAAAAGCACTACTGTTTGATGCATGTATGACAGTAACAGGTAATAAAACTGGAATAGCAAGATGCAAGTATTTCAGGAATACTAAGGTGAGAAATCCAAGGTCTAATCTGACAATGACTGCCTCTTTTGACTTCATCCCCAGAAGGAGTTTAGGTCACAACAGAGTAGATGAAATGCAAGTACAGCTACCTCAGATCTCTTCTGATCTCCATAAGATGTTAGTATTTAAAGTACCAAAAAATAACTAGAAAGGTATCTATTTCAAAGGCACACCAGCCAAGCTTTGAAAGACAACATGCAGAAATCAAAATTTTCCCTGGTGGCATTACTTTATATCTCCCTTCATCTATCAATTCAGTTCATACTGAGTACCTACATTTACTTTACGGAACAGCTTCAGATAGAAAATAAGCTACTGAATATGTACAGTGTACAAAAGCACATTAAAGGATAATCTCATGACTTCATCAAACTTACAATATTCCTTACCACTGAAAACTGCATCAGCTATTTTGGAGAAATTGCTGAAGCAGTTTCTTTGAAAGAGGTTGTTTTTTCCCTCTCATCACTTTGATGTACCTGACCCTTTTTCATCTCTTCTTCAACACCATCTTGGGAAAATGTCTAACTAAATGTAATCAAAATTCATGAAACTATGCCAGCCACAAAACCCCATCTTCCAGCTTTTAGCATCACCTGATCAAAACAGGGAATGAAAACTCAGATACAAAGATGTGAAACAAGTAGTCTGGTTATTAAGCTACAAGCAGCAGACTCTGTGCCACACTCCTCATTTAGAAAATGTTTATGTAAAGAAAAGAACATTGCTGTTAACATCCAAAGCTAGTTACGTCTGCTTTTAAGCTGCAAATCCCCACATACACTTGTGATTCCAAGCAACAAACACTGAATTCCAACATCAGGAGAAGATGCAAACATCACTACAAGTGGTCTTGAAAACTCTCATGACGACTAGCGGTAGCATACAAAAAAGAAAAGCACTGAAGCAGTGCAATGTGATACCATTACTACCAAGCTATGCTTTGCTATCTGATCTTTAGGAAAGCATCAAAGATTGCAACAGGCAAGCTGTAGATTTTTACTTATTATCATTTCAGATGACATTCAGATTGAGGCACTCAGACAACAGCATTTAAAAGAAACAGTGATAAACTGCTTTGACCTTGTGGCTCTCCAATACGTTTAATAAATCAGTGTCATTCCCATACCCTTTTCCAGAGAAAAGAAACTCAGGGGCACCATGCCAGCAGTCAAGACAAAAATAGTGCCTGGAAGATAAAAATATCAGCTAGCCATTCTCACCCCAACATCAAAGACTGCACCTGCATGTTAAAATATAATTAGTATGTGCACATGCCATGCCTGCAAAGACAGTGCCAACATTATTCAGAAGTGCCAGTACCCTTCTAACTGACTGGGTCTGCCTGTAGATGTGACATATCCCCAGTTCAGGCTAAAGAGCAACCTACTTCATAAATCACTAACTCCTTTCTCAACTCTATTATGTTGGAGTCATTCCCTCACAATTCTTATGAGAATAAATTACACAATGTAATACACAAAAAAAAAAAAATGTAGACATTCACAAAACCAAAACTGTCATACAGCTATCTTATGGCATAAGCATGCTATGCTTTCAATAACTTTCTAAAAATTTTATGGCCATATATATATATATAACTTTATACTTGGATTATTGATTAGCTTATCACAAATGCTTCCCAAGTGATAGGGATGGTGATGTTTCCTTCCAACTCTCCTCTGCACGTTTCCTCAAGTGTCCATCTATCTCCCAGAAGGACAAATCATTTAGTGTCCGAAAAAAAATCACTAGTATGCCTGGATAATTTTTCATGGGTGGATGCCATCGGCATCCCTCAATCCCACCTGTTTACGACATACTCAGCAACCAACTGTTGCTGAATGAAGCGCACAAGGATCTGTAAGAATTCTTCTTCCTGGAAGTAAATGCTACCTTGCCAGGTCACCAGGCCAAGCAGTGTTTTAAGTAATTGAGCAAGTGATAGTATAAATCCTTGCCTGTTCAGCTGCCAAGGCAGGGACTGAATTGAACTGACTGCTGCTACTGTTGGCCTCACCACATATGCTGAGTAGGGATTTGAACCGCATGTGTGGAAATCATAAGCAATGAAGAAGACCTTTGTTTGCAAAGGAGAGCTGAGGCACAAATCTTATCTTCTGCAAACATGGCTGAATGCAACAGAAAGTGTCACTGACTGACTCACTTTGACAGAAAACAAATAAATCCATTTAAAGGGGGAAGAAAGCATCTCTATTGCAAACCAAAATTAATTGCATGCGTGGAACAACAATAATCAATTCTGACCGCAGACATAAGCGCTATGGTTTTCCTGAAGTGTTCGAGTAGCCTAAAAGCATTTTCCTGTCTGAATGCTTCAGAGCATCTGCTGAGCTTGTGTCTGGAGGGAAGGAGGTGAGTACCACCCGCACCCAATGACACTGCTGCCAAACCATCAACCAGTCCCTGCTGGCAGGCTGCCTTGCTCAATCACCCAGCTGGGTCTCTGAAAGAGGAGAAACTGTTCATCAGCCCCACTGGGTTTGCTTGTTTTGTTTTTTTCCAGTGTCATATGGACACATCATCATCACTACCTTCATAAAGCACCTCAAAGTCTAAGAAAGAAAAGTCAATGGCAACCACTCTTAAAACTTCTATCAATCACACATGCTTTTCTGGGCCAGAAGTTTTCAAGAGCTTGTGACAACCTTTCCTTAGACTTTCTCTACAGAATATGAAACAAGGAACAATTCTGGTCAAATGGAAAACTGTTGGGATTTGGGTTTTTTTTTTTTTTTCAGAACCCAGCCATATATGAACTGTGCTGAAAAGTTTTAGGAGACGAAGTATATTTGATTTTATTATTTGGCTATTTTTCCAATTAACTAGCATTTAAAATGTATAGAACAGATGCAGCATTTTAATAAGCATTACCAGCATATGATTGATGATTGATAGCATATACATGCACTATATATTGACAAAGTACCTTTAAAGTTTGAGAGAAAGACTAAAACCAGTCCTAGCCCTGTAATTCATTCTCAAAACGCAGACCTGGCAACAAAATTTGTCTATTACTGCCAAAACATTTATTTTTAAATTAACATTAAACACAAAGATTAATATAGAAGCACACACAGGAGAAAAAAGAAAAAAATCTCTTCTTTTTAGCTTGTTCCTTACCAAAAAAGAGAAGAGGAAATCTTTTATCTGCAGTATTTTCTCTGTAAATCTACTATCTCCCTCTTTAAAACTAAACCAACCAAAGCACATCTAAAGTTTTGCAGCAGACCCCGACATTGTACAAACTCAGGAACAGGGAATCCCCGGGAGGTTGTCATCTCCCTTCCTACCAAGAATTGAAACTTGAAACACAACATGCACCTATCACAAGCAACCGGCTCCCCACTGCCCCATGGGCCAGCGCCACAGCTCACCAGCATGCCCATGACACTGCTTTTTTGTCCCTCCTTGACCTTTCTGCAAATCCCACTGAACTTCATGTTTTGGGGTTATTTTTTTTCAGTCTCTTTACTGTTCTGCTCAAACCAGGCCCTAAAAAAAAAAAAAAAATGGGGGGGTACATGGGGG